>CM035420.1:85421961-85429461 GCA_020310875.1 Ceratopteris richardii
GGGAGGGTAGAAAGGAGGGGGACGGGAGGCTGAGGGTCGAGGATGGAAGGGATTGGGATGGTTAAGGATGGGGCTGGGCAAATTGGTAAAGGGAGGGATTGTGAGTAGGAATCAGGGGTCGGGAGGAGGCTAAAATGATCAAACTGGAGGGCTACAGAGGGTACATATGGGATATTATTAAACATAAGGTAAGACAAGGTGAGAATAGACCATTTGCACAAATTGGTGAAATAAAAATATGTGATAAAGGTGTTCAAAACATGTGTGTTTGGACCAAAAGTCATAGAAAAAGTGGGAATTTGTAAAAATAAAGTAAAAAATTGAGTCCAGAGGTGCCAAAAAACATGAAAATGACTCCATTTTTGGAAAAAACGGCCAACCGAGGCATGATCCAGAGCCAAAAGCTTTGAGCCATAAAAAATAATAATAAAAAAATAATAATAATAATAAAAAAATAGATTTTTTAATATAAAATTAAAATACTCTTTTTTTTTTTTAATGCCTAAGCGGCGAAATAATAATGAAAGTAAAAATAAAAACAAAATAAAATATAAAAATAAAAAAATGAATGAAAAGAAAATAAAATAAAAGAAAAAAAATAAAAAAAACTGAAAATAAAAGAAAAAATAAAAATAATGTTGGGGGAGGGGGGGGGGGGTTGTCAGAACGGGGGGGGGGGGGGGGGGGGGGGGGGAGTGGTCGGTGAGGGGTTGGTCGGTGGGGTTTGGGGGGGGGGGGCGGGTGGTCGGTGGTGGGGTTTTTTTTTTTTTTTTTTTTTTTTTGAGTAAGAAAAACGCCCTGGGTGGCTAGTTTTTTTTTTTTGAAAAATAACCCAAAAATAGAAAAAAATGAAGGAAAAATCCTAAAAAATAGCCAAAAATGGCCAAAAAATTCTGAAAAATTTTTCATGAAATTTTCTACAGGGTTAGCCTAAAAATCCTTCATCAAACCACAGAGAGCCTCCATTTATTCCTCCTATTTGGCAAGAAAATGACATCGGAAAAGGATAAAAAATGCCATAAAAATGCTAAAAAAATTTCCAGAAATACCCAAAAATTTTACTTTTGTAGAGGTTATGAAATGCCTTCTAGGTTTTCTAAAAACACCAGTAAAAAGGATGAAATTGATAAAGAAAACTACTAAAACTGAGCAAAATGTGATGAGAAAGATATGTACAACCTGGACAGATTTTGCAGTTCCAGGTGATCCATACTTCTTCAAGTGTGTTGATGATAGGCCTTGAGCCTTGATATGTTGAGCAGTGGCAAGGCCTCTCCTTTCAACGTCTCTAACTCCATAGCACCCTAATTTAGCATTGTTTTGACTGTGTAAGGTCCTTCCCAATGTGGAAGCCATTTTCCTCTCAGTTGTGTATGAAGATGAGGTCTATGGAGAAGAACTAACATGCCTACTTCAATGTTGTTGCTCCACAGATGTCGATCATGTGTCTCCTTCCTCTTCATCTGAGTTTCTATCAATTGTTTTGTTGCCAGTAGACGAATCTCCTCTACTTTATGTAGTGCTCCGAGCCTCTGAGAGACATCACAATCCTTCTTGCTCTGCATGAATGCAATCTTAGGTGAACCATGTAAAAATTCAAAGGGCTCAATGGGCAATATGCCATAAACTAGCTGGAATGGAGAATATCCTGTGGCTTCTTTGTAGGCTAACCTGTATGCCCATAGGGTACCTTGATAAGCAATGCCCCAGCAAGTGGGCTGTAACATACACTCCTTTCTTAACATTGAGATTAAAACCTTATTTGTCGACTCAGCCTGTCCATTGGCTCTTGGATAGTAAGCACAAGAGGTCCTATGTAGAATTCTATACCTGTTGAAAATTTCCTGCAGGACCTTATTGACAAAATGTGTACCTTGATCTGTACAAATTTCAAGTGGGCATCCAAACCTGCAAATGATGCTACTATAAATGAAATCAACAATAGTTTGGGCAGTGCAATCGGGGGAGGCAATAGCTTCAGCCCACTTTGTTGCATAATCAATAGCTATCAAGAGATATTTTTCTCTTTTTGGAATTGTGGGAGGGTAGATGGGCCCTACAAAATCTAGCCCCCACTTCTCAAATGGTTGCCAGGAAGTGGAAACAACCAAGGGGTTATGCCTCTGCTTTGTTGGCTTAGGTCCACACCTCTGGCAAATGTCACATGCCTTTCCCCATTCATCTGCATCCCTAAATAGTGTAGGCCACCATAGACCAACATCCAGTATTCTCTGACTCATAATATGCCCTGGAAGGTGCCCACCACCTATTCCTTCATGTGCAGAGTGAAGGACTTCCCTCACTTCTTCTTCTTCCAAACACTTCCTAAACCTGCCATCCTTGCCCTGTCTATACAATTTATCTTCAATGAAGGTACATGGTCTACTCTTGATTAGCAGTCTCTTCCTTTGCACAACACTAACCTTTTCTGGATACAACCCAGTTTTAATGAAGTTTTTAATATCATAATACCAACCTTGAGCTTGTACAGCAAACAAAAGAGCATCTGGAAAATCATCATTGATTCCACTAGTTTGATTCATCATATTGATTCTGGATAGGTGATCCGCCATAACATTTTCTTTACCTGGTTTATGGACTACAGAAAAATCAAACTCTTGGAACAACAATAACCACCTCCATATTCTACCAGTGGCTTGTGGTTTATTGAGTAGGTATTTTAGTGGTTGGTGATCAGTTATAATAATAAATTTTACTCCCAGTAAGTAATGACGGAATTTTTGGACAGCAAAGACCATTTCTAGGGCTTCCCTTTCTGTAGTACTGTAGTCCCTTTCAACCTTGGTTAGGATTCTACTGGCATATTGAATTGGTCTGTCCACTTTAAATTCTTCACTGGGTTGGGTCAAAACTGCACCCACTGCATAGGCACTGGCATCTACATGTATATGAAAGATTTTTGACCACTCAGGTGTGACCAAAATAGGAGCAGACACTAACCTTGACCGTAATGTTTGATACGCTTTTCCTCCTCTTCTTCCCATTTAAAAGGTACTTCCTTACCTGTAAGTCTAGCTAGAGGTCTGGCTATCTCAGCATACATTTTTATAAACCTTCTATGGTATCCAGTATGCCCCAAGAAACTCTGAATCTCTTTAGGGGATTTAGGTTTAGTCAACTTTAATATAGAAATGATTTTGTCAGGATCTGGGGCCATACCTTTAGCCGACACCACATGTCCTAAGAGGGTTCCTTCTGTCACAAGGAAATGACATTTGTTTGGATTGAGCTTTAACTTAGTCTCCCTGCATCTTTTGAAAACATTCTGCAGCTGCCTCAAGTGGTGGTCCAAACACTCTAGAGGCGTTTCTTTGTGAGATCCTGAAAACGAAGAGAAGTCATCCATGAAGATTCTGAGTGATTCCAATAATAAGGGGCCAAAAATGAGATTGACCGTTCTATTAAAGGTGGCTAGAGCATTTCTGAGCCCAAATGACATTTTTATATACACATATGTTCCCCAAGGTGTGATAAAAGCAGTCTTTTCACGATCCTCTGGGTGTATGGATATTTGGTTATAGCCACTGAATCCATCCATAAAGCTATATAATGCATGCCCAGCCACTTCCTCAATGACCTGTTCTGCAAAAGGCATTGGGAAACCATATGGAATGGTCACCTTGTTGAGTGCTCTAAAGCCAACACAAATCGATTTTATTAGTATTCTTCTTTGGTACTATAACCATAGGTGAGAGCCACTCTGAGTGTTCTACAGGAATGATGATTCCTGCATCCTCCATCTTCTGGATTTCCACATAGACAGCTTCAGCATATTTTGGGTTAAGTCTATAACTCTTTCCTCTTATGGGTTTGGCTCCATCAACCAGAGGGATTCTATGCTCTCCATAAGTTGCAGGCACTCCTTCTAAGTCTTTATAATGGCAGGCAAAAACATCTATATACTAGGTCAAGAATGATTTTACCTTTTCAAGGAGCCCTGGGTGGCTCCACAACCAAGTGGCCACCAAAACTGGCCGATTAGAGTCTTGAGTGCCTAATTGTATTTCTTGGACAGGATTTCTCTCTACCATATCATCTTCTTGCTCAGCTGCTTCCTTGTCTTCTTCTACTAGCTTTTCGTGCATTGCTTCATAAGCAGGTGTATTTTGGACTTCAATGTGTTCCTCCTTGTCCTGCATCCATCCTGCAGGGATTTCTTGAATTGGAAAAGAACATTCTTCACTAGAATTTTTTACCTTGCCTTTAGCTTTAGATACTTCTTTATCTGTGGTTGTCATATCCTCCTCCAAGTTGTATTTGAGGGGTGTCTTCTTGCCCCTTCTGTGGTCTGTGATGGGCTCTCCCAATCCATCAACCTGGACTTTTTCCTGATCTTCATCATAACCTTCAGTCGTGCAAGAATTATCAAGAAAAATTCCAAAACAAGAGGAAGAGTTGCCTGCTTGGAGCCAATTTAGAATATCCTCTTCTTCCTCAAAATCTATTTGGGGTTGATCCTCTGATTCTGTTTCCATGCAAATGCCAACTGTTTGCATCATACTAGTGTTTCCTTGATTGTCTGGGCCCTCTTCTAAATGAATCTGTGTCAGCTCCTACCCTTTCTTTTGTACCCACATAGTGTCCTTGCCCCAATCATGAATGACACTTGCATGCCTCAGCCATGTTCATCCAATTAAGAGAGGAAATCCTCCTTCAACCTGGGGCAATCTTAAAACCACAAAATCCAGAATGAATAGATTACCTTGTACTTCAAGTGGAACTTTTGGGATCACTCCCAAGGGCCTTACTTTGCTCTAATCTGCCAAAGTAACAGTGAAATTTGCAGGCCTTGAAGGGTGGAGTCCAATCTTTTCCATTGTATGTTCAGGCATCAAGTTAATGCCAGAACCACCATCCACAATAACTCCTTGAAATTCATGACCCTTGATTGATACTTTAAGCCGAGGACTTTTATAATCTGTAAGGGGTGCCTCCCCTATAATTTTTCCTTTATGTGAAACAATCGTCTTTGCCACCAAACTTGTAGTGGAAGCTTCATCAATTATCTGCAATAGCTGTGACCTGAATTTCCCATCCATCTTTATTAAATAAAAAATACTAACCTCCTTTTTCATGGACTTGAGTAGTTTTGAAGCCTCTGATTCCTTGAGAGCATGGGCTCCAGTTGACTTATCAAACTCCTCATGAGCCCTGTTGAAGGCATGCCCAATGGCATCACTGGTGCATATGAGATCTCCTTTTTGACTTGAACCTGCACCTGTGTTGACTTTATCTTCAGATGTTTCTCTATTTTGATTCCCTTCCTTAATCTTTGATTCTTGTCCTATGTCTACTTGAGCCTTCCCCTTGCTTCTTTTCTGCACAGTCAAAGATTCTATTTCTTCTAATTGCACCACCCTGGTAGATGGAGATGGCGCATTGATTGGATCACACACTTCTTCCTTGTGCACAGAAATCATTTGAATGTGGGGCCCAGAGGAAGAGGCTTGATTCTTAGGACAACAATTTGTATAATGGTCTCTTGCATCAGGGCAGTTCCTGCAAGGAGGGGCATTTTCTGGTAGGGTGCACCTACTTTGATAATGCCCACATTCTCCACATCTGAAACAGATGATTGGCCTCCTAGGCCCATTTCCAAAGTTATTCCTCTGTCTAGGATTATAGTTGTTACCTTGATTTGGTGTAGCAGCCATCACATTTGCTGGTGTTGGGGGTCCTCCTTGTGTCCAGTATGTTGTTGCAGGCATTCCTCTTGATTGGCATTCATGGGCCTCATGGCCAACCTTCCTGCATAATTGACAAGTCACACTTAACAGAGGACATTCACTTACTATGTGACCTTGCTTGCTGCACATGGAACACCAAAGTCCACTCTTGATGCCACCTCCTTTGAGCTCCTGCAACTCCTGTCGCAGCTGAGCCAATTCCTCTGCCTAGGCCTCCTCCTCCTTTTGGAGCTTTAGTGCTTCAATCTCTCTTCTCAACTGAGCAACAACATTCTCTTCCTCTTTGTAGGGCTTATTTCTCTTTAAGCCCTCCAGCTCTTTCCTTAGCTGTATCACTGGATCCTCCATTTCCGTACCATATGTTGGTTGGGAAGAGGTTGCTCCATACTGGTACCTTATCTGCTCCAAGCGTGTGGCTGTGCTGATGAACTCCTCTATGGAGGCTGTAGGTAGCACTAATTCCTTTATTTTGCATTGAGTGGCCACTGGTAGGGGTTTAGCCAACCATTTCTTGACAAAAAAATCGTGGTGTGGATCTGGCAGTTTAGCCATTAGTGCTTTGGCCCGAGTCACAAACTCCGGGAACTTTTCTCCTGGACCTAATCTTAAATTTTCTAGCTCTTCTATGATAATCTCCACAGTGTTGCCATGCTGGAACTGATTTTTAAAAGCATCTTTCATCACACCCTCAATACTTGGGACCGGGTTGCGGTCATGAGCAGCTCATAGCCCACTGAATATGAGACACTTGATAAGAATATTTACCTTTTGTTTGATGAAGTAGCACTATGGTTCTGTCGACACTTGATCTCTTCTATGCTTGGCACTTCATTTCTCCTAAGCTCAAATCTCCTTGGAAGTCCCATCGGGCGTGCCAAATTTTGTTGGTGGATTCTTAGACAAGAAGGAGTTTGGGGGTTTGTAGGAGAAAAGGGAAGAAACAAGAAGAGAAAATACACCTGGAAGCTTCTGCCGATTGATTACAGTAAGACAATTACAATGTTTGAAGTACAAGACAAACCAATACCTCTGTGCACAATCCCACAGAGTGCCCAAGTACAAAATACCCAATATCCCAAAGTCTTCTTGCCGCCGGCCTCCTCTGCACCAGACCTCCACCTGCTTCAAGCTTATCCTTGTTCACACCTTGCACCAAGCTTCCACAAAGGGGGAGGTGTGAATACCTTCTGTCGGCATGCGCCCACTGCAATGGGACCTTGAGATACTTGGGGGGACTAGCTTAGCACTCTCTGCACAATCCCTTAGGCACTCCCTATGCACTCCTTTACTTCCACTTGTCTGCAAAATCGCACACCGGTGACTCTTGCACTTCTCTCTCTTGCTTCCTTAGACTATGCTCTCTTACTTACTCTAAGATTGGTCCAAGAATGGCCCTTGCCTTGATTTGAGTGTGTCGATCACGTACGCTCCTAACTGCAATGGTATCTTGGTGCTCACTTTGATGTCCCAAGATTGTTTTCACAAGTGGCAGCCAACGACTCACTCTTTTGTCCTGTAGTGACTTTAGTCTAAAACCAAAAATTTTAATGGGGGGGCCATACTTTCACCTGTGCGTACGCTGCCGCTTCACATACCTTCACATTTCCTTTTAAGTCTTCACTTTTGCACATAAGGGAGGGTTCACCTGAACCTTCCAAAACACTTTAAAACACACTTTGAACCTTAGGGAAATTAGAGAAAATACCTCTACAACCTGCAACCCACTTTCTCCAATTTACCCTTTGTGGACAATTCATTGTGCACTACCTGTGCACTTTGACACCTACACTTA
>CM035420.1:85434461-85634461 GCA_020310875.1 Ceratopteris richardii
AATTTTCTTGTTTTTCACCATTTTCTCCACCTCCATCTCCATCTCCATCTCCATCTCCATCTCCATCTCCATCTCCATCTCCATCTCCATCTCCATCTCCATCTCCATCTCCATCTCCATCTCCATCTCCATCTCCATCTCCATCTCCATCTCCATCTCCATCTCCATCTCCATCTCCATCTCCATCTCCATCTCCATCTCCATCTCCATCTCCATCTCCATCTCCATCTCCATCTCCATCTCCATCTCCATCTCCATCTCCATCTCCATCTCCATCTCCACTTCATATTCCCACTTCCATTTCATTCTCCTCATTTGCTTGGTGCGAGTTTGAGAGAGAGCGAGTGTGCATTGTTGTTTTTGTGTGGTTTTGCATGCTTCTTGCAGGTTGCAGCATCCTCACCATCTTAAGCAGGCTCAGTAGGTATAGAAATCCTCAGTGCAAACCCCAAGGCGTCGACCTCGAGCTATTGCGACACACCAAAAATTTTACCCTATTGAGAATCTGAGTGCACCACGACACATCACAGCCTGAGAGCTCCCAGGATCACTAGGTTGATCAATAGAATTCACGATATCTCGGTGTATCATGACACATCCGTGTATCGCAACACCTCGGTCTATCGCGACACACCCGTGTATCGCGAAACTTCCACTTATCGTGACATCTCAGTCTATCGCGACACACCCGTGTATCGCAACACTTCCACCTATCGTGGCACTTCGGTCTATTGCGAAACACCCGTGTATCAAGACACACCTATGTATCGCGACACTTTGGTCTATCGTGACACACCCGTGTATCGCGACACTTCGGTGTATCGCGACAGACCCACTTATCGCGACACATCAACCCGAGCTATCGTGATACACCGATTTTTCAAATAATTTTTTGGGGTGTAATAATTAAGTGAATTGGGGTAATTTGGGCTCGATTTTTGACACATTGGGACTACCTTAGAGCCTTGGAAGTGAGCAAAATACCTAGAAAACCATAGAACAATTTCTTGAATCTTGAGAGCCTGTCTTGGCCCCTAACACTACAAGGAATACAGGCATATAGCGACGGTTAAGGGGACACAATTTCATCACTATAGAATTGCAAAATGTGTCGTAATGAGCGTCACGCGCGGATATCGATTAAACAACGAGATAAACGACGTTTTTTGCGACTTGTGGCACGACGGGGTCTGCGACGCTCGCATAGAGCATCGCTAACACGACAGTTTTAAAGAGCATCGCATAAGCGACACTTTTTGATGTCACATAAGCGACGCCAAGAGATGTCACTTATGCGACGCCAAGTCTACGCCTAGCATCACTTACACGACGTTCTATTGACGGAAAAAAATTAAGACGTTGGAGGCTCTTCGATTGGCATTTTCATGCATCTAATCGAAGAGCTCTCCAATGTTCGCAATTGCGTTGCGCTTACGAGCTAAAGCAAGTATATGCAGAATTGTTGTTTTGCCTAAGCTCTTTCTTATTATCTCCCTCTGTCTCTGTTTCTCTCTTTCTACATCTTTCTCTCTTTGAATTCTCTCTCTCTCTCTCTCTCTTTATTGCAGGTTATTCAAGAAGCTAACCAAGCAAAAAGTATGGCTAACTATTGTAAGTACAATTTCTATTCTTTGTATATCATTTGAATTGTGTTATTTTCATTAGATAGCATACTCACACTTATTGATATGCACATATACACTTATACATGATGAAGATGCACTTTCACACATATACACATATACACATATACACATATACACATATACACATACACATACACACACATATATACACATAGATACATGTGCACATACACTTAGACATACACACATATACACACACAGATACACATAAAAAATGTTATTATGAAAGTATTATTGTAATTAATACACACGTAGCATATGATCTCATTACATAAATTTGTAATTAACGTTTTCCAACAAACTTTAAAATTACACTTACAAGTCTCATTGCCAGTGGAGTGCTTCTGTCATGGGAGCTGGACGTAAGACCGAAACATACAAAGGCCTTCATTCTCCTTCCTCTGGGGCTAGCCATCCTCCTTCATCACCGCTCCCGTTCTCGAACCTTCCGACGGAGGAGCTTGCTACTGTGATTTTTGGTTGTGACCATGCGACTTACAATGAATGCGTCACATAGCTTCTGTTTGGTATACTTTATCTATCCTCTTACTTTCTATCACAGATATACGTCTCTCCCTTTAAACCATAATGCATCATATCATGGTTTGTATTTCTCATTTTGAGATTCCACTGTGCTTTCAATAGTATGTTTTTCCACGTCCTGGTCATATGGACACCATATCCTTCTGTGCCCTTATTTCTCTCTCTCTCTCTCTCTCTCTCTCTCTCTCCCCCTCCCTCCACATATTACTACATGTTCATGTGTGTGCATGTTTTTGGTATGGCTTTCGTGCGAACGCAGAGAAGAATGCTGAATCTAAAGCTTACTTGGAATCCTGGGCTTGGTTTTATTTTATGAACATCCTTATGCATGAATAGTAGCTTGATCATTAGCTTTTGTGCATGTCTGGCCTTCGAGCTTCTCATATCAGCTATGTAAAGAATGTCCGACCAAGGATGCCTCTATTTTTGTTTAATTACATTGATAAAAAGTTGCATGGTATTTTTGAGGCAGACAGCTATGGAGCGATGAACATCAATCCACATGCCTGCTTAGATGTAATAATCTCTGATATTACATTAGGTCACTGTCTAAGGTGTAATGAGGTTTTGTTTACATGTAAGCATGCGTACGGGTGAGATGTCAGTGTGCACCATTGATAGAAAGCATATACAAGGGAGCATTAGCAACGAATTATGTGAATTATTCACAAGAGAAAATCCTATTTGAGTTAAATCATGTAAGCTTATATCTCTTTTCATGAGAAAGTCATTGAGTGTCAGTAGACAGGTTGTGGGTTTACAATGTGGGTCCATGTCAGGGGACAAAGGAGAAGATGTTGATGGTTGTAGGCTCGAATAGTAGCTTGATCATTAGCTTTTGTGCATGTCTAGGCCTTCGAGCTTCTCATATTAGCTATGTAAAGAATGTCCGACCACGGATGCCACTATTTTTGTTTAATTACATTGATAAAAAGTTGCATGGTATTTTTGAGGCAGACAGCTATGGAGAGATGAACATCAATCCATATGCCTGGACTGATGGGAAAAAGAAGACACAGTTTCAAGCTTAGGTTCTTTGCTTAGATTTAATAATCTTTGATATTACATTAGGTCACTGTTTGAGGCGTAATGAGGTTTTGTTTACATGTAGGCACGCGTACGGGTGAGATTTCAGTGTGCACCATTGATAAAAATCATATACAAGGGAGCATTAGCAGCAAATTATGTGAATTATTCACAGGAGAAAATCCTATTTGAGTTAAATCATGTGCAGACAGATAAGCTTATATCTCTTTTCATGAGAAACTCATTGAGTGTCAGTAGACAGGTTGTGGTTTACAACGTGGGTTCATGTCAGGGGACAAAGGAGAAGATGTTGATGGTTGTAGGCTCGAACAGTAGCTTGATCATTAGCTTTTGTGCATGTCCACGCCTTCGAGCTTCTCATATCAGCTATGTAAAGAATGTCCGACCAGGGATGCCACTATTTTTGTTTAATTACATTGATAAAAAGTTGCATGGTATTTTTGAGGCATACAACTATGAAGAGATGAACATCAATCCATATGCCTGGACTGATGGGAAGTAGAAGACATAGTTTCCAGCTCAGGTTCTTTGCTTAGATTTAATAATCTCCGATATTACATTAGGTCACTGTCTGAGGCGTAATGAGGTTTTGTTTACATGTAGGCACACGTACGGGTGAGGTGTCAGTGTGCACCATTGACGGAAAGCATATACAAGGGAGCATTAGCAGCGAATTATGTGAATTATTCACAGGAGAAAATCCTATTTGAGTTAAATCATGTGCAAATAGATAAGCTTATATCTCTTTTCATGAGAAACTCGTTGAATGTCAGTAGATAGGTTGTGGGTTTACAACGTGGGTCCATGTCAGGGGACAAAGGAGAAGATGTTGATGGTAAGACTCTCGAACAATAGCTTGATCATTAGCTTTTGTGCATGTCCACGCCTTCAAGCTTCTCATATCAGCTATGTAAAGAATGTCCGACCAGGGATGCCACTATTTTTGTTTAATTACATTGATAAAAAGTTGCATGGTATTTTTGAGGTAGACAGCTATGGAGAGATGAACATCAATCCATATGCCTGGACTGATCGGAAGCAGAAGACACAGTTTCCAGCTCAGGCTCTTTGCTTAGATTTAATAATCTCTCATATTACATTAGGTCACTGTCTAAGCGTAATGAGGTTTTGTTGACATGTAGGCACGCGTACGGGTGAGATGTTAGTGTGCACCATTGACAAAAACCATATACAAGGGAGCATTAGCAGCGAATTATGTGAATTATTCACATGAGAAAATCCTATTTGAGTTAAATCATGTGCAGACAGATAAAATGGAATTGGATGGACAGCTATGCCTGTCATCAGTGGTTGGTATTTCCCCAAGAACACGTTGAAATTCACAAATTTTTGATCTTCTAGCACTGATTTCTTCAACTAAGGTAAGAAAATTTTCTTGGTAACCATAGTCAAGGATATCACTATGACATGGATTGATAAAAGTTCTTGGAATGAGTTCCTCTTTTCCTGACAGGACCAATCAGATCTGCCTTTCCAAAGTAAGAACTCTCTGAGAAGACAATCTACCATCATCTACAACAATATGAACTTCTTCAAGAAGTTTTTTACATGGTCTCATTTCATCTGTTAAGTACATGTCTTTCAAGCCAACACTGAACCCTGTTTGGAAAAGCCATTCATGTAGAACATTTTGAAGGCATGTTAGGAACTGAAGAGTAGTTTCAGTCCCTTCTTGATAGCAAAGACTTGGGACAATTCGTGTATGGAAATCTCTTAACCATTTATTGCCAATAGGACACTGCATTATCTCACTGGCATGCACAACTACACTGACTAAATATGTGTACTCTACACCAGGGGGAAAGGTCATATTTAAGACCTGTATCCCTGTCCACAAAGGAGCTTTTATATCCGGTGCCTTAATTATTCTAGGCCTTGGAGCAAGAGAGTCACAATACATATTTAACATTTGAATTTCATGTTTTGGCAGCCAAAAATGATTTTCTAAAATCAAATGGCTTGAAAGGATGCCATCCTGAGATAATTTCAGTAAAGCTTGGCCTCCTTGGGTAGATATTAACTGATGACTTAAATCCAACAATTCAAAAATCTTAGCCTTCTCTCTCTCTCTCGCGCTCTCTCTCTCTCTCTCTCTCTCTCTCTCTCTCTCTCTCTTCTTGCTCTCGCGTGTTGATCCCGACACAAATGTGCCGGGAGAAATCAAACTTTTTTTTGATGTGTGTGTATGTGTGTATGTGTGTATGTGTGTTTATGTGTGTATGTGTGTATGTGTGTATGTGTATGCATGTATGTATGCATATGTGTGTGTATGCATGTGTATATGTGTGTATGCATCATTATGTGTGTATGTGTGTATGTGTTTATGTTTGTGTGTGTGTATATGTGTGTGTATGTGTATGTGTTGCAATAAAAATGCATGATTTCTTCAAGTTTAGAATAGTATTTTATGAACTAAAGAAAAAAAAGGGGCTAACAAACATTTTGATGATGGTACGTAACTCTATCATGGTCTTAACTGGTAACATTCCAAGTGTGAAACAGTGAAGATGTCTCTGAATCTGCAGTGCTACCCTTACTGGATCGATTTTCCTCTTTATTTTGTTCGAAGAAATGGCAAGAATGGATTTGTGATCTATGCCTTTCAAGGATGTGCTGGAGCATCTTAGAAGGGTCTCCTAGAAAATGAGAAGGGAAAACAAATCATGATGATCCAACTTCCCAGAGTTTTCTTTGTTTTGTCTTACCTCAAAAACCAATTATGTTTTTACAACATTACATTAAAATCAAAACTATAAGAAGAGATCATAGTTGTCAAAGATTACCTTTAGCAATTCAATGGGATTACTCTTTGATGGTGCAGACTGGCGAAATGCATAACTATAAACTGGTTCAATCAATGATGTCACAACTAGTACACCAACACGCTCTGAACCAAGGCCAAAACTCTACGACTCCTTTGATTTCCAGTCTGCCTCTTTGATGTTCTCCAAAACTTCATAATTGAATTGTATTACATGATTGTATGTTCGTGTCCGAATAGAACCATCATATGCTAAATACACTTCCCTTAACGCATACATACATTTTTGAAAAAGTTCTCCAGGCCCCTCAGCTCCATACCCTTTTCCAGGTTTTTGGGAAGACACTAAATGATAAAGGAATTCTTTGGAGGTTAAACCATCTAAAAAGCAAGAATGAATTATTGCCAAACCATCATGAAAGTCAGAAAAGAACAACTCCTCTCCGTTTATAGACTATAAACCTAAGCATGCACACTGTTGTATCAAGTTTGACAATGATCCTTTGCTTCCAGCCCTTATCATTGCCATCATGGAATTGGATGGACAGCTATGCCTCTCATCAGTGGTTGGTATTTCCCCAAGAACACATTGAAATTCACAAATTTTTTATCTTCTAGCACTGATTTCTTCAACTAAGGTAAGAAAATTTTCTTGGTAACCATAGTCAAGGATATCACTATGACATGGATTGATAAAAGTTCTTGGAATGAGTTTCTCTTTTCCTGACATGACTAATCGGATCTGCCTTTCCAAAGTGAGAGCTCTCTGAGGAGACAATTTACCATCATCTACAGCAATATGAACTTCTTCAAGAAGTTTTTTATATGTTCTGATTTCATCTGTTATGTACATGTCTTTCAAGCCAACACTGAACCCTATTTGCAAAAGCCATTCATGCAGAACATTTTGAAGGCATGTTAGGAACTGAAGAGCAGTTTCAGTCCCTTTTTGATAGCAAAGACTTGGGAGAATTCCCGTATGGCAATCTCTTAACCATTTATTGCCAACAGGACACTGCATTATCTCGCTGGCATGCACAACTACACTGCCTAAATATGTGTACTCTACACCAGGGGGAAAGGTCATATTTAAGACCTGTATCCCTGTCTACAAAGGAGCTTTTATACCCGGTGCCTTAATTATTCTAGGCTTGGGAGCAGGAGAGTCACAATACATATTTAACATTTGAATTTCATATTTTAGCAGCCAAAAATGATTTTCTAAAATCAAATGGCTTGAAAGGATGCCATCTTGAGATAATTTCAGTAAAGCTTGGCCTCCTTAGGTAGATATTAACTGATGACTCACATCCAACAATTCAAAAATCTCAGCCTTCTCTCTCTCTCTCTCTCTCTCTCTCTCTCTCTCTCTCTTTCTCTTCTGGCTCTCGTGTGTTAATCCCGACACAAACATGCCGAGAGAAAGCAAACTTTTTTTTAATGTGTGTGTATGTGTCTATGTGTGTGTATGTGTGTATGTGTATGCATGTATGTATGCATATGTGTGTGTATGCATGTGTATATGTGTGTATGCATCATTATGTGTGTATGTGTCTATGTGTGTATGTTTGTGTGTGTGTATTGTGTGTGTGTATGTGTATGTGTTGCAATAAAAATGCATGATTTATTAAAGTTTAAAATAGTATTTTATTAACTAAAGAAAAAAAGGGGGCTAACAAACATTTTGATGATGGTACGTAACTCTATCATGATCTTAACTGGTAACATTCCAAGTGTGAAACAGTGAAGATGTCTCTGAGTCTGCAGTGCTACCCTTGCTAGATCAGTTTTCCTCTTTATTGTGTTCGAAGAACTGACAAGAATGGATTTGTGATCTATGCCTTTCAAAGATGTGCTGGAGCAACTTAGAAGGGTCTCCTAGAAAATGAGAAGGGAAAACAAATCATGATGATCGAACTTCCCAAAGTTTTCTTTGTTTTGTCTTACCTTAAAAACCAATTATGTTTTAACAACATTACATTAAAATCAAAACTATAAGAAGAGATCATAATTGTCAAAGATTACCTTTAACAATTCAATGGGATTACTCTTTTTTGGTGCAGACTAGCGCAATGCATAACTATAAACTGGTTCAATCAATGATGTCACGACTAGTACACCAACATGCTCTGAACCAAGGCCAGGACTCTACGGATCCTTTGATTTCCAGTCTGCCTCTTCGATGTTGTCCAAAACTTCATAATTGAATTATATTACATGATTGTCTGTTCGTGTCCGAAGAGAACCATCATATGCTAAATACACTTCCCTTAACCCATACTTACATTTTCAAAAAAGTTCTCCAGTCCTCTCAGCTCCATACCCTTTTCCAGGTTTTTGGGAAGACACTAAATGATAAAGAAATTCTTTGGAGGTTAAACCATCTAAAAAGCAAGAATGAATTATTGCCAAACCATCGTGAAAGTTAGAAAAGAACAACTCCTCTCTGTTTACAGACTGTAAACCTAAGCATGCATACTGTTGTATCAAGTTTGACAATGATCCTTTGCTTCCAGCCCTTATCATTGCCATCATGGAATTGGATGGACAACTATGGCTCTCAACAACGGTTGGTATTTCCCCAAGAACACGTTGAAATTCACAAATTGCTGATCTTCTAGCACTGATTTCTTCAACTAAGGTAAGAGAATTTTCTTAGTAACCATAGTCAAGGATATCACTATGACATGGATTGATAAAAGTTCTTGGAATGAGTTCCTCTTTTCCTGACAGGACGAATCGGATCTGCCTTTCCAAAGTGAGAACTGTCTGAGAAGACAATCTACCATCATCTACAACAATATGAACTTCTTCAAGAAGTTTTTTATATGTTTTGATTTCATCTATTAAGTACATGTCTTTCAAGCCAACACTAAACCCTATTTGGAAAAGCCATTCATGGAGAACATTTTGAAGGCATGTTAGGAACTAAAGAGCAGTTTTAGTCCCTTTTTGATAACAAAGACTTGGGACGATTCCCGTATGGCAATTTGTTAACCATTTATTGCCAACAGGACACTGCATTATCTCGCTGTCATGCACAACTACACTACCTAAATATGTGTACTCTACACCAGGGGGAAAGGTCATATTTTAGACCTGTATCCCTGTGTGAATGCATGTGTATGTTGTGAATGCGTCATTATGTGTGTATTTGTGTATGCATCTATATGTGTGTATGCATGTGTATGTGTGTGAATGCATCTTTATGTGTGTATGTGTCTATGTGTGTATGTGTGTGTGTATGTGTGTGCACGTCTATGTGTATGTGTGTGTGTCTATGAGTGTGTATCTGTTTATGTGTGTGTATGTGTCTGTGTGTGTGTATGTGTGTATGTATATGCATGTATGTATGCATATGTGTGTGTATGTGTGTGTATGCATTATATATGCATATGTGATGCATTATGTATGTGTATGTATGCATGTGCATTATGTATGTGTATGTATGCATGTGCATTATTTATGCATATGTGTGTGTATGCATGTAAGTATGTATGTATGTATGTATGCATATGCATATGCATTATGTATGCATATGTATGGTTGACATTTTTGCCACCGGACTGAATGTCTCATCATAATCTATGCCATGCGTCTGAGCATAGCCTACTAGTCTAGCTTTGTATCTGGCTATTCTTCCATCTGTAAGCTTCTTAACTTTGTAAACCCATTTATTTCCATTAACTTTCTTACCATTTGGTTTTGGAACAAGTTCCTAAGTCTTGTTCTCTTCAAGAGCATTGAACTCCTCCTTCATTGCTTCTTCCCATTTTTCCTTACCTTTTGCTTCACTATAGTTATGAGGTTCTTCATCCTCCTTTACTAAGTAAGCATAGTTTTTCTGAGTCAAATAAGATGTATCATAGGAATACCTTGTTGGTTGTTTCCTTAATCTGTTTGATCTTCTTGGTTCATACTCTTCATGTGTATCTGAATACACTTCTTCATCAAATCTCGGTCCTTCTTCATATCTCATAACTGATCCAAACCTAGATGTACTTGCCTGCATATGATCTTCATCTCCATTCACCTGCATTTGTGATTTACCTTTTTAATTTCTTCTTATCTCTTCTTCAATTGTTTCACCATTATACTCTTTATCTGTATACCACCTCTTTCCTTCATCAACTGTCACATCTCTGGAAACAGTAAACTGTTTGGTTAAAGGACTCCATAACCTATAACCCATCTACTTTTCATCATATCCGATGAACACATATTTTTCAGCTTTTGGTTCAAGCTTATGTCTAAGTTGTGACAGTACATAAGCATAAACAACTGATCCAAACACTTTGCAATGATCAAGTGTTGGTATCTTACCCCACCAAGCTTCATAAGGGGTCATACCATTTAGAGCTGCACATGGTAATCTGTTTACAAGATATGTGGCTGTATTTACAGCCTCAGCCCAAAGATAGTTTGGATAGTTCTTCTCCTTTGACATTGCTCTGGCAAACTCAACTAGAGTTCGATTTCTCCTTTCTGCTACTCCATTTTGTTGCGGTGTATACCTGCAAGTTATTTCTCTTTTGATACCTGCATCCCACAGATAATCATTGAATTCTTGAGAAAAATATTCTCCTCCTCCATCCGACCTTAGTCTTTTGAGTTTTTATCCTGTAAGTCTTTCAGCATATGCATGAAAATGCTTGAAAGCTCCAAACACTTCTGACTTCTCTTTCAAAACATAAAGAGTTATCCATCTTGTTGCATCATCAATAAAAAGAACGTAATACATTGAGCCACTGATTGACCCTTCTTTTGTTGGCCTGCATACATCTGTATGTATGAGTTCTAGCAAACCATCGTGTTTGTAACCATTCTTCTGAAACGGTAACCTGTGTGCTTTTCCCATTTGACAGGCTTCACATTTGTGAATCATATGTTGATTCTTCATATTTGGTAATCCCTTTATGGATTGTTTTTCCACCATCATTTTGATTCCCTTTTCATTAAAGTGTCCTAACCTCTTATGCTAGAGGTCTAATTCTGTAAATACTTCATCACCATGTGTGATCAATGCTTGACTAGCATTCCCTTGTACTTTAAGAGTAAAAAGTGGACCTTCCTTTTTACCATAGACAATTTGATTGTATCCATTTTTTGTATCTTCAACATATACTCCTTCATTTGTAAACATGACTTGAAAACCTTTTTCTACTATCTGTCCCACACTGATCAGATTCTTTGGGATTGTTGGAACATACAAAACATTTGTTAATAGGTTAGCTCCATTCTTGCACGTTACTTTTCCAATTGACCTTACATTATGTTTTTTATTATCACCTGTTTGTACTGTATGATTTGAAATTCCTCCTTCCATTTCTGATAACAATTCTATATTTCCTGAAAAATGATTTAAACAACTAGAGCCAATATAGAATACCTTGAGATCTTCATTCTCTGACGCACTTATCGAATTCATCATCAACGTCGTATGATTGTCATTGTGTGTATCATTTGCATAGTTGTAGTAGGTAGTGTTGTGAGACTGATTCTGTCCCCAACTACTTACTCCACCTCTACCATATCTTCCTCTTTGGCTTTGTCTTCCTCTTTGATATCTTCCGCTTTTGCCTCTGCTATTGTTGTTCTGATTCTGACTTGATCCTTGAGAATTATACCAGCAATCATGAGCCAAATGATTGCTTAATCCACAGATCCAACAAGACTTCTTGTTGTTATTCTGATTACCTCTTCCTTTTGTATTACCTCTACTTTTACTTCTGACATTACCTCTTCCTCTTGCATAGTTTGCTTGAGTAGTCATCTCTTCTTCATCTTTTTCTTTACCTTTATCACTTTTCTTCTTATTCTTTGCGTACATAGCAGAACTTTGTCCTTTATCTCCATCTCTCTTCAAATCTTGCTCAAATGTTAGCATTAGTCCAAGCAATTGATCTTAATCTGGTACAAAATGATTTAATGAAAGTTCAGTTGAGAGTATGAAAGGTTTCCACCTTTCATCTCCTCTCAGTCCTGCAAGCACTTGCGCTATTAACATGTGATCTTCGATATCCTCGTCAGTAGATCCAAGACTATCTGCCAAGTCCTTCATCTTAGTGACATAATCACTAATGCTTTGACTTTGCTTTTTCTTGAACGTTGCAAATTCTGACCATAAGCTAGCCTTCCTAGCTTTTGTAGTGTTTTGGAAATGATCTTCCAATGCACTCCATATGTCTTCTGCTTTCTCCAGACCTCTAATGTGTGGTAGTAGATGATCTGTAATGGTATTGTAGATATAAGCTCTTGCGGTTGCATCTTTCTTCTGCCATAGCTTCAAGGCTTCTAGCTCTTCTTTCTTTGGTTGATTGTCATCTCCAAAAGTAGGCTTCTTTTCTTCTCTTGTCACATATATCATAAAGTCCTTACTCATAAGTAAGGCTTCCATTCGCATTACCCATGTGGGATAGTTATCTCTGTCCAATTTGTTAATAGAAATGTAATTTGCCATAATCTTCTTGTTTCTGTTACTGTCGGTGAGTATAAAGTTAAAAGATTTTACCTTTTGTAAACCTTTACCCTTGAGAATGACTTTGGAATGGTTTCCTGATGCCGTTTGGTGTTGATCAACTCAGCCTTCACCTTTCTTTATGAGAATTCTTCAAATTATTTTGTATCTTTACTTCCGTTTACTCTTGAGAACCTTTTCTTCCCTTCAGGACCTTTTCTGCTTTGATACCACTTGTTGATGTAGACGTGGCAACAAGCTTGTAAACTAAGCTGCGGAGTTTTGCCACGCCACAACAAGAACTAAGCTAAAGTGATATTAGAAAACCTCTGTAATCATCAGTAGCTTAGTAGACCTTCTGTAACTAAAACTTTACAACTGTAATTAGTGAAACTCAAAATTTCACTTTACAGAAAACTTTGCCTTCCTTCCAGGCTTCAATTCTGACATGATTTACTTCAATCTTTACAATTCTTTGTTAGCTTACTGTTAGATATACTTTCCGTCACTTAAATGTGCTAAATTGTATTTTAGAACTCACGGGAATATCACCGGAACTTCACCGAACTGTCATCAGACTGTCACCGTAATCCACCGTAATTGCATCGGAATGTTGCCGGAATCAACTGCAATTCTGTTTGTAGTTACTTCAAATGATTGTGGATGAAGTAAGGAAGTAATACCTGAGCTTCCTTTAGTGAATGAACTCTTTCTAAAGTTTGAAGAAAAAACTTCACCAGTTTTGGATGCCTTTACCGTCACACACTGTACTATGCGTACATGTCCCGTTTCACAAAACTCTTTTGATTAGTTTGTAGTTGAGACTACTAGCTTCAAGATAAGCTATCTGTCATAAAAAACTTTACACTATACTATGAGATCTGACTTTCAGAAGTACTGTAAAATGTTTACTGAGGAAACTGTAACTCTTAACTAACTTTCACAGTAACATGAATACACTCAGATTTCTTCACACAAAAAACTGCACTCAATCTTTCCACATAAACATGTGTTTTCTATTAGAGAAGATGTGTACAAAATAGCTTGGCCTCACTTTGCTCATACATATGGAAATCTCTCCTATGCTGAGTAGTTCTTCCTTACCATCTCTCTCAGATGAATACCCGACTGTTCAGGTTCTATTATTCATCTCTACATATGTGCACTTTCTAAGCCTCTCTCTCCGGCTATCTCAAGCTCTCTCTACAGCCTCTTCTATTTCTTCCTCTCTCTCCTATTATGATCTTCTAACTCATATATATACACATTTGTTCTAAGATTGGAAACTTGTAATTCTGGAAGCTTCTATGAACTATATTACAGTCGTCAATTTGTCCCTTCACTAAGGCTTAATTTTCTGAATGCATTGTTACTGCTTCTCTTCATCTTTCTTTGTCCTTCATATGTCTTCATGTCTTTATGTCTAATTAGTGAGTGAATTTCCAACAAATCATTATGGACCCACAATTTGCATCAGATGAAGAATACTTCTATGAGGTAGAAGTTCACCCTCAGAGACATGAAAATCTCACTAATGATGTGAGATTAACCACACATGTGACCACCAAGAGTGAAGGAAAGAAAAGAAAGAAGAAATAAGTCTCTCCGGAGGAAGAAGAATCTTTGTTTGAGGTCCCTGAAAATTTCGAGAAGTATGAAATAGAAGATAGGAGAGTCATGGTAAGAATGCCTAAACGTGAGGCCCAATCAGGAGAGGCCTATGATAACAAGGAAACTACCAAGAAAATAGTTGCAGCCATAGAAGAGGGGGAAGAAAGATGCACCTACATGGGGCATGACCTGACGGAAGAAGAAGAGCAAGATTTGATAGCTTTGTTAAGAGAGTACAGAGATGTATTCACTTGGAGCTACAAGGACCTGAAAGGTGTAGACCGCGACATATGCTCCCACACGATCCCCATGACCTCAAATGCTAGACCTTCTAAATAAAAGCCATACACTTACAATGACAAGTATGCTGCGAAAATCAAAGAAGAGATAAACTGCTTGGTTGACGCTAGATTTATCTACGAAATCGAGCACAATGAATGGGTATCCCCCATTGTAGTGGTGCCAAAGAAGAATGACAAATTACGAGTATGCATTAACTTGAAGAAGGTTAACGCAACCACTATCAGAGATAGTTATCCGCTTCTAATCACGGAGCATCTATTAGAAAGGGTCACGAACAAGGAAGTGTACAGCTTCCTAGATGGATTCTATGGTTACAATCAAGTAGTCATTGCACTAGAAGATCAGCATAAGATAGCTTTTGCCACACAGTGGGGCACATTTGCTTTTTGGGTGATGCCATTTGGTCTTACCAATGCTCCTACAACCTTCCAAAGGTTGATGTGCCATGTGTTTAAAGAATTCTTGAGGAAGAATTTGGAAGTCTATGTTGATGATCTTTGTGCTCATTCCAACATTAGACAGACTCATATACCAGAACTCAGACAAATCTTTGACAAATGTAGAGAATATCAAGTCTTCCTAAACCCAAAAAAGTATGTTTTCATTGTCAGGCAAGGCAAGATTCTAGGCCACATAGTGTCAAAGACTGGCATCTCCATTGACGAAGAGAAAGTGAGAGCAATCGCAGAACTACCTAGGCCAAAGAATGTCAAGGAAGTGCAAGCTTTCATGAGGCATTGTGGCTATTACCGATGTTTTATACACATGTATGCCATCATTGCAATGCCTTTGTATGGACTATTGACCAATTTTGAGTGGATTGAAGAATGTGAGAACTCCTTCAATGAGCTTAAGAGATGATTATGTTCAGCACCAATCTTGACGACACCAGATTGGAACAAGCCAATCCATGTCCATGTGGACACATCCAATTATGCTATTGGGTGTGTACTTGCACAACCAACTGGTTAAGGTAATATGGATCTTCCAATTGCCTATGCTAGTAGAGAGTTGAATGCAGCTGAACGGAACTATACCACCACTAAACGGGAAGGATTAGGTATGGTGTATGCAGTTAAAAAGTTTAGACACTATTTGCTTGCAAATAACTTCAAATTTTTTACTGATCACCAAGCTCTGCTGTACTTGGTAAACAAGCCATGCAACACAGGTAGATTAGTAAGATGGTTTCTCTTACTAATGGAATATGACTTTGAGGTTGTGGTGAGGAAAGGTAGGACTCACTTGAGAGCAGACCATCTCTCGAGGATCACATCTGGAGAGGCCCCAAAAGGAGTATCAGATGACCTTCCTGATGCTTAGTTGTTCAATTTAGAGGTTGTACCATAGTGGGCCAAGAACTTAGTGCCAGTACTAACATATGGGCCTAAACACCCATTCGTAAACACTCAAGATAGGGAGGTGGTAAAATCCCAGAAGTATCATATCATGGTAGGAAGTATGTACAAACCTATAGATCAAGGAGTATAACCTGTTGTGTTGAAGAAGATGAGTATGCAAAGTGGTTGCAATTAGCACATGTGGGTGCATTAGCGCAACACTAGTCGAGACAAAGAACCTTAAAGACATTGAAGAGACTCGGAGTGCACTGGCCAACTATGGAAGTAGATGATCATAAGATGTGCAAGGAATGTCTAATTTGCCACACTAAACCACCAGTGGAACATGCAACTCTTTATCGAGTGTCCTTAGTGGCAGATTGGAGCAAGCCATTAGTGGGCTTTCTGAGGATGAAAACATTCCCTCAAGAAATGACTTTGGTTAGACAAAGGAGCTTAGAACGAGAGGCACTAGACTATGCTCTCATTGGAGATAATCTATACAGATGAGGAAAAGATGGCTATCTTAGATTATGTGTCCACGAGAGTGAATATCTCAAGATCTTGGAAACTGCTCACCAAGGTGTAGCAAGAGGACACTTTGGACCAGATAGGGTGATCAAGGCAATACTATTTGCAGGTCTTTGGTGGCCAACCCTTCACATGGATCCACATACCTATGTGAAGAGGTGTGATGTTTGTCAGCAAACTCAGTATCCTATATGCAAAGATGAGATGCCATTGAAACCTATGATGGATGGACGTGCATTCTCTAAATGGGGAATAGACTTTTTTGGTCCTATTAATCCCCCAACTAAGGGTTCTCATGTTAAATACATTATTGTGGGCACTAACTATCTAACCAAATGGGTAGAAGTAAAAGCTACAATGAAGAACGATGTGCAGACCACTACTAAGTTCTTATTCGAGAACATGTTCACTAGATACGGGCTACCAATATAGCTAGTAAGTGATAAAGGCACGCACTTCCTGAATGAAGTCATAGAAAACCTTCTCCAAGAATTCTTGGTGATACATAAGAAGTCTGCCCCCTATCATCCACAAGCCAATGGACAGGCTGAGAGCACAAATAAAATTCTATGCAATGTATTGACAAAATTAGTTAATAACAAACGCTCTGATTGGGGCAAACAACTACACCATGCTATTTGGGCATACAGAGTTGCCTATAAAACAGTACTCCAAGCCACACCCTTTCAGAGGTGTTTGGCCAAAATGCAGTGCTACCATTAGACTTTTTGATACCTACCTTGAAAGTAGGACAAGAGCATGATTGGACAGGCCATGAGCTCTCCTCTAGAATCTTCGATCTTGAACAATTAGGTGAAACACCATTGAGAGCTACAGTAGGAATTTATGCAGCCAAGAAGAGGCAAAAAGCATATTTTGACGCACATGTGAAGGATAAGGGCTTGAAAGTAGGAGATCTGGTCCTAGTCTACACCTTAAAGCAACATGCATGGAAATTATAGAAGAGAGGCTATGGACCAATGATAATCAATAGAATCTCCACAAGTGGAGCGGTACAATTAGCCACTCTAGAAGGTGACATCTTACCAAGCTACATAAGTGGATGCAGAGTCAAGTTATATCAAGAACCCCTAACCAAAGAGATGTTAAGTCAACTCAATACTTCAAAGAAACGTAAGGAAGAGGAAAAACGAATTCGAGAAGAAGCACAGGCAGAAGCTTTAGAACACATCTGGCGAATGAAATTGAGAAGACAAGGTCGAAATCAGCCCATGCCTGATACTCATGGAACTCTAGGTTATCACATGGCCATGTGCGAGTCTTCAGGTAAACATTCCCATAAGATAGTTGATCGACAACCTTTTGTGACCCTAGAAGTAGGACAAGGAGAGAGTGCAAAAACTATGAGAGCTTTAATTGACTCAGGAGCAGCCACTAGTGCAGTTCGGCTTTCTTACTGCCAAAGATTGCAATTGAAGTTCAAGCCTATTGAGGCATATCTCATAGGGTTGGAAGGTGTTGAAACCCCCTGCATGGGAGAGGTGGAACTTCCCCTCTACATTCAAGAGGTCCTAATTCCAACAAAAGTGCTAGTATGTGAAAATGAGGATCTTACCGAACCTCTTGTCTTGGGTCAAGACTGGATCTATGATCACGCAGTCAACCTCAACCTAAGAAGTGGACTTCTTGAGGCTTGGGATGGCCAAAGCCACCTCATGATTGAATTAGCAAATCACGTGCTCAGGCCATTAGAAAAGGCACCAACTCTTGGTCCCTCCAAGAACCCACATGAAGATAACAATGCTGTTCTTGTCCAAAGTTCTATGGTGTAGAGGATTGTCACTCTTGACGAAGGTACAGAAGTCAATGAGGAGTTCCCATTAGTCCCAAAGAAGATTCTAGAGAGGCATGCCAAGAAAATCACGACACTGAGGAGACCGATGATCAAGAAACATGAGCACCAACCTAGGCAATATGAAGTACCTCGTGGCATGAAGCAAATCTGGATATGCAAAGGGGAAAAAATCATGGCTCCAGAGACAGGTTTTAAAAAATGCACCAAGCGAACCACACCATCAAGAACTCAAACAAAGGAGTCATCTAGGAAACACTCTAGACATACCATTTCTATTTGGGTACCGAAGCGGTCAATGAAGGCTGTCCCCAATGCTAGAAAAATATGGGTGCCCAAGGCTTGCTTACGAGCCCAAATAGCTTCACCTCTAGTCACTAGAATAAATCAACATTCACAAGCACTCTTGGCAAACAGCTTAGGGAAGATACCTACACCCCACACTATTACACCTTCGGTCAAACCTAGAAATGTCTGGAAATGGGTACCCAAAAGTTCCCAAATCCAACACAATCTAGTTCATACTTTACCTGTCATCAGCTCTAAGAGCTACAAATCCTCAATCAAAGTTTGGAGACTTAAACCCCGTATCAAACCCCCTGACCCAATTTTGTAAATCCGTCCACTCTGATGTAGGTGCATTTTGAGTACAGTGCATATCCAAAGTGTGCATCTAGGATGACACTAACCTGCTAACCAACACTCACACCCATCACAAACACTTCACCCCTGACAACTAACCACTTGGAATGTCATGAGTATTGTGGAGGAAACACCATAACTAATGTGCCTCTCTTCTTCTAATATATAAGCACCAACAACCATGAGAAGTTTCATGGCAGCAGCAGCAGGCACAAGCTCCCAGGCAGGCATTAGTTCTCAAGTTGATTGGGAGACGATGCCTGTGGAGGCCCCATTGACAACTAGGCCTGAAGAATATCTGAATGTGAGACGACTTCCCATCCCAGGTCCACCAAGTGGCTTAACAGAAAGAGTAAAAGGACACTCTCATTGGTTCAATGAGATGCCAGGAGATTTGGGGGATGCAGACCACATCTGGGAGTCCAAGTTGGAATTCAAAGGAGTGTGGTGGACATTTCAGTTCTTCTCAAGAGAGTTTGAAGCACTACAAAACTTAGCACCTCTTCAAGATATTTGGCAAAAAGCAGGGTTGAAGGACTACTTTAGTGCATCCCTGCCTAAACCAGATTTCCTTCGATGCTACTACTTGATTTCAACTCTTAAAGCGACAGGAGATCGAGATTAGTCAGGCACATTCCTGGTGCCCTCTCTATCAAACCAAGAGGAAATGAAAAAGTTTGAGCTGAACATAACTATAATTAGGGAGGCCCTTCAGATGTACGACACCTTGTACCCTCTGATTGAGACCCTTTGATACCGGAGTCTATGAAGAACAGTAAACTCAAGAAGTTGAAAGAGATGTGTGGCCTCACCCCAAACATTGCCATATCGCTACGAATGTGCCTTCAACACTTTGCATTTCTAGCTCAAGACCGATTCACACAGCCTCATAAAAAGATTTGATATGGGTTATACCTAGCGCAGACAGGGAGCTTACCTATTAAAATCCCAGTGTGGATCCTTGACCAACTATATGAAGCAGGCAAATGAGGAGTAAGAAAGCCTTCATTGAATGGCTGTTGTGCCATTACCAGAATCATTTACAGATGCCTAGCCTATGATGTGCCGATCGCACGAGCACTCACTTACTCACAGCTGTAGTTCTTCCAAGCATAGAAACCAGGAGTTCAACCAGCTAAGCGGATGTGTGGATCTCTTTCCCAAGTCCCAATTCCTTGCGAGTCCACCATAGAAATCTACCTTAGAGAAGAAAAACAGGTGGACCCATTCACAATCCATCTCCAATGACCACAATCAGAGTGCATAGTACAACCCACTCCATCAGCCCCTCCACTACCCACGGATGCTGAGTTTGCCTCCATGGCTACATTGATGGAGGATACATCCTTTGACTTTGAGAACTTCTTGCAAACAACGTAGCTATCTGAGGGTGAGTTCTTTTCAGACACTGAAGGTCTCGGATAATCATCCCAGAGAGGACGCCCACATCGTGATGAACGAAGAGTACATTGGGAAGATGAGGCACAACACACTCATGTTGAAGGCACACATGAACAAGAGGAGGCGCAGGGGCATGAATTAGAGGAGAATGAGGAGGAAGCCCCCGCCTACACTTCACAACTCAAACAGCTATACAAAACGATCAAACAAGTACAAAAAAGGCATAGGTTGTCAGAAGAGGCAAACAGAGCAATGGTAAACTAGATGCTGCAAGTGGAGGATGTAGACCCTCATTTTATAGAATCATTGAATCTTTTGGCAGACACCTGTGGAATTGTGGAAGCCATGCGGACCATGCTACACCGTACCCCCCTCAATATGACCAACGAAGGTTCGATACATGACCGCAAAGGGGAAAGATGATTCAAATGGAAGTCTCTACCTCACTCCCTACCACCGCTCAAGAAGATATTTACATGACCAGCCCAACTAACACTGATGAACCTGATGAAAACATACAGATACCATCTCCACCATCACCTCCCATCCAGCCCACCGAACCCCTCACCACTAGTATTCTTGAACAACCAGTATTCACCCTCAGTGAACCTATATCACACACCACCATCTCTCCATCCTTCCCTTTACCTACATCCACCAGTTCCAGCCAATTTTCCGAACCTCAGATAGGTCATCCCGCCACCCATCAAACCATAATAGGTCACCCTTCTTATCAACCAGATCTCGGACAACCACATGCCCCTACCCAATTATTAACACACCCAATTTCCCTCACTACTACATTTCCTCTTTCTGAAACCCAACCCACTAGGCCCCTCTTAACCTCCTCAAAACCAACACAAACCACCCTACCTCCGCTCTTAGAAAACCTTGTAAATATGATGCAACAAATTGAGAATGATAATAGAAAGTCCCTTTCCTACCCCACCTCCCCCACATTCATGGCCACCACTAACGCACAATCCACCATTCCTGTATTCATGATTCACACTTCACACACAGTCAATTCCAACCCCATGGACATTTCACCCTCCACATGACCACTCACCACCACTTTTGTCTCAACATCACCACTTGTTACTTCACACACATCACCACATATACCCACTCTCAGCACAACATCCACTTTTCCCTTCCCCATTTCCCCACCCCTTGCATCTTTCACCTCCACTTCTGCATCCACCTCATTTAGTCATGCACTAGACACCATGTTCAAAGTTGCAGCCCAGCTTAAGCAAGAATACAGATTATTGGAAGAAAACAATAAAGAGCTTTGTACTCTGAACCTAGGGAGATGATTAGTGTCACTACTTCTCCACCGCCAGAATCTTCAACTGCCAACGATGTACTTGAACTATGACAACAAGTTGCAGACTTAAAGATTAAATTGTTACAATACGAACGACCACCATCTCCACCCGATCAACCATCATAAGAAGAGGCAATTACCATTCCAGTGGAAGAAACTTTTGAAGACAATTATGAACCTCAACCTCTTCCAGGAGGCAGGGTCACTAATGAGGGACAAGACACATATGAGGAACCCCCTCCAGCATGGATGAAACAAGTAGAAGAGATGGGCCACACTCACGAAGAGCAAATCGTCACTCAGAGGGTTGCCATGAAAGCTATTGAGGAAACTGTGCTTCAATCAAATTATTTCAAGAACTTGGCTCCTAGACGATTAATAACCAATTCATAACTACAGTATAAGCCTTATTTTGTATTATTGGCTGATTACAATGCTGAGATTAAATGGGTCACCAATCAGTATCCTTCATTTGCAACGTAGTTCCAATTGGAAGACATCCCTGAAGCGGCCAGAAAAGGTGCCATATTCCAATCCACCTCGTGTCAAAAACTACTAGAGACTTATCCAAACATGCTCTGAACATGGGATCATGCCCCCATGCATTTAAAGTATAATCCATGCTATGGGCCAGTGCAACGACGATGATCATGGAAGGCCTTTGCCATAAAAGTTCAGAACAATGCAAATTGCAAACAATGGCTCAATTACCCATCCATTGCACCAGCAATAGGCACACCAACTGTAGCTTACATGATGGCTACTATCAGACACTGGATGCCACGCTTACAACCCATGCCCGATGTCATTGCTCAGATGATGCTGAAGATCCTAGACATGATGCAGATAGAACTCAAGACCTTCCGCAATGTATGCAAAATCTAGCCTCCGATTCCGGGCTTAATAAATGGTAATTATGACTTACTCTATGATATGAGCACAACACCGAGTATTCGGGTTGCTTATGCATGGCATGCAAGGATCATATATCTCCCTGCTTGCTATAAGCAAACCTTTGATGATATGTTCACCACGGGGTTTTGGGAATCGTGTTGGAGATAGCCATCTGCGGAAGCACGCGAACAGCACAAGGAAGAAGAAGCTTGGAGCACAAACACACAATACTGAATGTATTACTAGAGAATGTACAAAAGATAAGTAGCCCATTAGGGCAATAGGCGTATATATAAGCCGGGGGAAAAAAACCTCCTAAAGAGGGAAAAAAGTGCCCCGGCAGTCCTAGAGTGTTCACACACATCACTACCTAAATATATCAACAAATCCCCCCTGGGAGTGATGGGGTGAACAAGGAGCTGGCACTCATGTATAAGGAAGTGTCAAGCTATGTGGAAATCACTCCACAAAAGGAAGTAAGCCCAAAGCTTTGCGAAAAGCTTCAAACTTCTCCCTAGGCAGAGCCTTCGTGAAAAGGTCTGCAATGTTCTCCTACGTGGGCACATATGCCAAGCTGATCTCCCCAGCAGAGAACCTCTCCCTGATATAGTGATAATGCACCTCAATGTGCTTAGTGCGAGCATGGAACACAGGGTTCCTCGCAACTGCCAATGCGCTCTGACTGACAGTGAAGATGGTGGTGGCAGAAGACTAGCCAACACCCAAATCAGCCATAAGGCGTCTGAGCCACACACACACTCAACAGCCTCTGTGAAAGCTGTCCTATACTCAGCCTCACAACTGGAAGTGGCCACAGTAGGCTACTTCTTGTTCAACCAAGATATACATGAGCTACCAAGCATGAAGCAAAAACCACTGGTGGACACACGAGTATCATAGCAACCAGCCCAATCTGAGTCAGAAAAAGCATGCAAATCTGGCGGTAGTGATCCCCCCTTGGGATAAAACAACCCAAGTAGCCGAGTACCACTCAAGTAGCGAAAGATGCGCTTAACCGCTTTCCAATGCGTGACTCCTGGGCAATGCATAAACCTGCTCATCTGTGAGATAGCAAACTGAATATCTGGCCGAGTAATGCATAAGTAAATCAAGCATCCAACAGCCTGCTGATAGAGAACAGCATCAAATGCATCTCTAGCATCATGAAGACTCAATCGTAAACCTGTCTCCATAGGAGTGGCAATAGGCTTACAGTCTTCAAGGCCAAAACGCTGCATTAATGTGTCAATATATTTCGTTTGACACAAAGCCATTCCACCATCAACGTGCATAAACTGAATGCCCAAATAGTGATACAAATGCCCCAAATCAGACATCTCAAATGAGGCATGCAAATCAGCCTTAAAATCAGCAATATGTGTCTCAATAGGACTAGTGAGCAGCATGTCATCAACATAGACAACAATGATCAGAAGCACATCATTAGCACGCTTAACATATAAGGTGCTTTCAGTTGGACTGTTCTCAAAACCATGTGCAATCAGATAGGCATGTATCTTCTCATACCAAGCACGTGGTGCTTGCTTTAAACCATATAATGCCTTCTTTAACCTGCACACTTGGTTTTCATGCCCTTTCTGCACAAAGCCACGTGGCTGAAAAACATACACTTCTTCATGCAAGTCACCATTCAGAAATGTTGTTTTAATGTCCAACTGATGTACACTCCAACCATGATGGGCTGCAAGTGCACAAATGCTCCGAACTGTAGTCATATGGCATGTAGGTGCAAAGGTCTCATCACAATCAATGCCTCTTTCCTGTGCATAACCCTTTGCAACAAGCCTAGCCTTATACCTGTCAACTATACCATCAGGTTTACGCTTCAGCTTGTATACCCACTTAGTGCCAATGGCCTTCTTGCCAGGAGGCAAGTCACATAAAGACCATGTACCATTCTTCATTATAGCATCATATTCAGATTGAATAGCAGCCATCCAATTTTCTGAATTTTGTGCTTCATCAAAAGAAACAGGCTCATTCTCATTTTAGAGACTAGATGCAGCCATAGCATAGCAATCTGATGCAAAGGAGGCACTATGAGAGCCTGAACGAGTACGATATGACAAAGGTGCATCTAATTTGCTGTCACGCAAAGTCTGCACCAACCATTTTGGCATAGTTTTTGCCTGCTCAATATCAACTCTCTCATCAACAAGTGCATCATGTAAATCTGCATCAGAAATGGAATGATCTGCATCATCATATGAAACATGCCAAGGCTGAGAAGTTGCCTCATTAGGACCATCACTAGCCTGTCCACCTGTAAAAAGAGGCATCAAAGTATCATACATGTCTTTGGAGCTAGCAGATGTCTCCTTAGTACATGAAAGCAATGGCAGAATAGCATCTTCCACAAAGACAACATCACGGCTAACCAGAATGCGTTTAGTCTGTGGATGATACAGACGATAGCCTTTACTTTCAGAACTGTACCCAACAAAAATACATTTTACTGCCTTATCATCCAATTTTCTACGATGTTGTTCAGGCACTAATGCATATGCCAAACAACCAAAAACACGCAGATGAGCAACAGATGGCTTGCGGTCATGCCAAGCCTCATATGGAGTAATAGACTGCAACGCTTTAGTGGGACACCTGTTCAATACATATGCTGCACACATGACAGCCTCAAGCCAGAAACTATGTGGTAAAGCCTGACTTTTGACCATGCACCTCGCCATCTCCATGAGTGACCTGTTCTTTCAGGGAGGCCCTTCAGATGTACGACACCTTGTACCCTCTGATTGAGACCCTTTGATACCGGAGTCTATGAAGAACAGTAAACTCAAGAAGTTGAAAGAGATGTGTGGCCTCACCCCAAACATCGCCATATCGCTACGAATGTGCCTTCAGCACTTTGCATTTCTAGCTCAAGACCGATTCACACAGCCTCATAAAAAGATTTGGTATGGGTTATACCTAGTGCAGACAGGGAGCTTACCTATTAAAATCCTAGTATGGATCCTCGACCAACTATATGAAGCAGGCAAGCGAGGAGTAAGAAAGCCTTCATTGAATGGCTGTTGTGCCATTACCAGAATCATTTACAGATGCCTAGCCTATGATGTGCCGATTGCACGAGCACTCACTTACTCACAGCTGTAGTTCTTCCAAGCACGGAAACCAGGAGTTCAACCAGCTAAGCGGATGTGTGGATCTCTTTCCCAAGTCCCAATTCCTTGCGAGTCCACCATAGAAATATCCCTTAGAGAAGAAGAATAGGTGGACCCATTCACAATCCATCTCCAATGACCACAATCAGAGTGCATAGTACAACCCACTCCATCAGCCCCTCCACTACCCACGGATGCTGAGTTTGCCTCCATGGCTACATTGATGGAGGATACATCCTTTGACTTTGAGAACTTCTTGCAAACAACGTAGCTATCTAAGGGTGAGTTCTTTTCAGACACTGAAGGTCTCATATAATCATTCCAGAGAGGACGCCCACATCGTGATGAACGAAGAGTACATTGGGAAGACGAGGCACAACACACTCATGTTGAAGGCACACATGAACAAGAGGCGCAGGGGCATGAATTAGAGGAGAATGAGGAGGAAGCCCCCGCCTACACTTCATAACTCAAACAGCTATACAAAACGATCAAACAAGTACAAAAAAGGCATAGGTTGTCAGAAGAGGCAAACAGAGCAATGGTAAACTAGATGCTGCAAGTGGAGGATGTAGACCCTCATTTTATAGAATCATTGAAGCTTTTGGCAGACACCTGTGGAATTGTGGAAGCCATGCGGACCATGCTACACCGTACCCCCCTCAATACGACCAACGAAGGTTCGATACATGACCGCAAAGGGGAAAGATGATTCAAATGGAAGTCTCTACCTCACTCCCTACCACCGCTCAAGAAGATATTTACATGACCAACCCAACTAACACTAATGAACCTGATGAAAACATACAGATACCATCTCCACCATCACCTCCCATCCAGCCCACCGAACCCCTCACCACTAGTATTCTTGAACAACCAGTATTCACCCTCAGTGAACCTATATCACACACCACCATCTCTCCATCCTTCCCTTTACCTACATCCACCAGTTCCAGCCAATTTTCCGAACCTCAGATAGGTCATCCCGCCACCCATCAAACCATAATAGGTCACCCTTCTTATCAACCAGCTCTCGGACAACCACATGCCCCTACCCAAACATTAACACATCCAATTTCTCTCACTACTACATTTCCTCTTTCTGAAAGCCAACCCACTAGGCCCCTCTTAACCTCCTCAAAACCAACACAAACCACCCTACGTCTTTCAACACCCTACACAATGTTCCACAGTCCTTTTGCAACCAGTACATGTCGCATCATATAAGCCCATAATGGGTAGTTGGTACCATCCAACTTATCCTCAATAGCCAACATACGGAATACATCACTGCTTTCAACCATGGCCGTTGACTAAAATACCTTGATGTAGAAAATTGACTGTATCTCAAAAAGTTGAACGGGACTACCCAAACAAGTTCTACTAAACCTGTAGCAGACTTTGAGATGCTTAAACTGGCGAACAGAAACTGGTATACACCTTTGGCACAAAAGGACGAAATAGCCTGCACAAGCGCTGCGATAGTGCGTTCGAAGGCCGAAACAAGCTCAGATCGCGATTTCGGCACCACAAAGCGAAGCCATTTTGATCTCGGAAACACCCTGAGTATGCTCACCAAATTTTGTGCGAATCTGAGACTGCAAACGGAGGAGTGTCAACGGCACCCTAGAAGAAGCGACGACCTGCTCTGATACCAATTGTTGGAGATAGACGTCTGCAGAAGCACGCGAACAGCACAAGGAAGAAGAAGAAGCTTGGAGCACAAACACACGATACTGAATGTATTACTAGAGAATGTACAAAAGATAAGTAGCCCATTAGGGCAATAGGCGTATATACAAGCCGGGGGAAAAAAACCTCCTAAAGAGGGAAAAAAGTGCCCCGACAGTCCTAGAGTGTTCTCACACATCACTACCTAAATATATCAACAAAACGCACTCTGAAGTGTTCGCGCCATGTCCAGCCCATCTGCTACAACTATTTGCATGCGAACAGACAATGCACTCAGAGCTCTACACCATGCCACAACCTAACATTCCTGGCGCGGTCAATTGGGATGCTCTTCAATGCGATCTTGTCAAGGGACTCAAGATCACAGAACAGGGTTTAGCCACTGCGATAGTCCAACACTACATTGATCATCCTGTGGAACAAAGGTCTGTCAAAGACGTTAGACGCTGGGGGGGGAGAGTGTTGGCATCATACGGGAAGAAGCAAGTATGGGCATACATGCAGATCTAGCACTGAGGCAACCCATTAAATTTTTTCAATCCTTACACTATTGTAAAAGCGATTCTCATCACTGACAACCATTGTAAATACCGTTTCACCTTTTTGTAGTTCCATCTTGTGCAAGCCGAGGAGTCCTCGAGCTTGAGGAGCTTTCGTAGTATGTGCCTACCAATTTTCATATTTTTTAGACCTCGTTTGAACCCTCAAATAAGCCTTGGAACCTAATTTTTAATTAGGCCGGACACTAGGTCTAGACAAGGCCAAAACTAGTTAAAAAACTATAAAAAGAGCTAGAGAGCTCATTTTTGAGCTAGCTCGTTGTAGATTTGAAGTGTATGAGAACTCTTTTGCAATAGAAGTGATTCCATTGTCTCTCTCTCTCTCTTTGTTCTTGCCTTGTGTGTGTGTGTGTGCATGTTAGTGTGCTTCTCACTCACACATTTGTGCCATCACTTGTTGGAAGTCTTCATACCATGCTCATGTCTTCCCGGATTGACATTAAAGGAGGTGCTACTCATCACTGAGCTACACCTATCATCCATAGTAAACATGTTCTGGAAAGATGCTCCATATCCTATAGGAGTCCGAATGAACTGAATCAATTTGTTGATAGTCTACATCTTTTTTGTCGTAAGTACCTAAGGAGCAGGTGCATAAATCATTTCCTGTCGATGGCTATCAAAAATTAGCCATAACTTTGGTTTTGAGTTTTGGTCCTTTAAATCATTCATTAATGCTATGGTGTCTTTTAATCCAAGAAGATGCTGCAATAATGAATAACCAATATTCTTGAATACATGCATAGGATCAAGAAGATGATAGACCTTTAATTCTCTCCAATACTCCAAAGAATACAATATCGATATATTCCCTGTGAGTGCCAATTTTCCTTTACCTCTCTTCACATTCTCATTATCTTCATCATCACTGAAGATTTCTGATTCTAGATCTATAAGAGGCCCATCTGTCCATTTTCGACACCAATCCATAAGCATCATTGGTTTTGGACAATGACCTGTTTCAAGCTTTCCATTAAAATGTATCGCTTCTCTTTTACATCTTAATGGATGATCATTAGGCAAGAATCATCGACGTCGAAGATAAATATTTTTATTGACATTCTTACTATAAATTGATCTCAACCAATCACCACAATATGGACAAGCTTTATAACTCTTCGTAGATATTCTTGCATCATGAAAATGATATAAATATAATTAGATTAGCCCGCATATATTTGCATGCATACTAAATAAAAAAATTACATCAATACCTCAACAAATACTATATCCTAGAAAATAATGAATGGTCAAGCCACAATACCATGAAACATAATATATCTTTCATTGATGCTTTTCGATACATCAATTACATTAATGCCTCTCCATAACTCTTGGAGATCGTCAATGAGAGCTGCAAGTATATATTCATATCTTTAACTTCTCTTTTTCGTAGGATTAAAAGTAAAAGTATTAAACGCTTCTTTTTAATGCTAAGATATGATGGAAGATTGTAGTTTATGACTACCATTGGCATGTTCACCATTTACTAGATTTCATGGAAAATGGATTAACCCCATCTAATGCAACTCCTAAGTTTGAATTCTCTAATTCTTGTGCAAAATCAGGTCATGTAGAATCAATATGCTAAAACGTTGTAGTATCTGTTGGAATTTTGATTATTCCATCTGTATTTTTATGATCATGTCCCCATGTCAAAAGCTTTGATAATTTAGGGCTTTGAAACATATTTCTAATATGTGGAGCCAATGGAAAATGTCTCAATAAATTTTTTGGGATTTTACCTTCTTCGTCCTTATATCGAGGAGATTGACATTTTGGCCATGTCAAAGAGTCTGCATATTCACCTCTATATAAAATACGATCATTAGGACATGCATGTATACACTAATAATCTAGGTTGTTGATTATCATCTTCATTTCATCATGTGAGGTAGGAAGAATATTCTAACTTGGTAAAAATCTTTCAGATAATAACCTATAAGTTCATGAAAAAAAGTCATATTAATAAAAATAAATAAATAAAAACACACACACACACACACACACACACACACACACACACACACACATATATATATATATATATATATATATATATATATATATATATATATATATATATATATATATATATATATATATATATATATATATATATATACGGGTTTCTTTAGCACCTATTGGTTTTGCGCTATATGTATGTATATATATATATATATATATATATATATGTATATTTATGCATATGTGTATGTATATGTGTATGCTTCTATGTATGTGTATGTGGATGTGTATATGCATGTGCATGCATATACGTATCCGTATGTGTATGTGTATGTGTATGTGTATGTATGTGTGTATATGTTATGTATGTATGTATACATATTCATTTGCTTAGACCTATTGATATATTTAGGTAGTGATGTGTGTGAACACACAAGGACCATCGGGGCACTTTTTTCCCTCTTTAGGAGGCTTTTTTCCCTGATTTGTATATATGCCTATTGCCCTAATGGGACTTTTATCTTTGTACATTCTAGTGGTAATACATTCAATATTGTGCACTATGCTCCAAGATTCTTCTTCTTCCTTGTGTTATTCACATGCTTCTGCAAACCTTGAACTCTAACAATTGGTATTAGAGTAGGTCCCCGCTTCATCTAGGGCATCATCGACACCCCTTTGGTCACAGTCTCAGAATCACATGAAATTTGGTGAGCATACTCAAGGTGATTAGAAGTTCCAAAAATGTTTGTTTTGTGGTGCCAAAATTACTATCTGAGCTTGTTTTGGCCTCTGAATGCACTATCACAATGCTTATGCATGCAATTTCTTTTTTTTGTGCGAAAGATATACATAGGTTTTGGTTTTCCAATATAAGCATCTCAAATTCTGCTACCGGTATAGCAAAACTCAACAAAGTAGTTATGTTCAACTTTTTGAGATACAATCATTTTTCTACATTAAGGTATTTTAGTTAGTGGCCATGGCTGAAAGTAGTGATGTATTTTGTATGTTGGCTGTTGAGGATAACTTGGACGATACCAATTACCCATTATGGGATTATATGATGTGTTATGTATTGGTTGTAAAAGGACTATGGAATATTCTGCACAATGTTGGAAAACGTCCTATTACACCTGCAAACATAGTTGCTGAAGGTGATGTAGACGACATTGAAGATGATGATATTCTTCATGTTCCTATTTGTGTTGTGGTTCTTGTTGCACCTACTATAGAGAAAATTCATTGAGATGGCAAAGATGTTGAGGCACATGCATTGACAACCTTGTCTATCAAATGTGCCAATATTCCTCACATTCGCTCTTGCATAACAGGTAAGGATGCTTGGGATATACTTACCACTTTATACCAAGCAAGGAATGAAGCTCATGTTGTTTACCTTTGAAAATAGTTGGAGAGTGGGCACATGAATGAAGGCGATTCCATGGACAATTTTCTAAAAAAGATCAAAGACTTGAAGGAACACTTGATTTTTGTTGATGAAGTCTTGCCTGAGAGTTCACTTATGTAGATTGTTTTGAATGGTCTTTGTAATTCATATCAAAGTTTTGCTTCTAGTATTCATTTGATGATGAAAGGAAATCCAAATGCCTTAACACTTGAGGAATTGGTCTCTATTTTGTTGCATGAAGATCAGTCTAGGAAAAAAAAATCCATTGTGTGTGTTGTAGATCAGGCTTTCCTAGCTATTTAGAAGGGCAAAGGTAAATGGAGCTTTTTTACTAGTAAGCAGAAATCTGCTAATTCTACACAATCAAAGAAGGATGAAAGAGAACAGAAGAAAATAGAAAAGCAGAAATTGTTTTGCAAATACTATAAAAGAAACGATCATGTCAAAAGAGCTATCCAAAACTGGCTACTAAAGAGGCAAGGAAGAAAGAGGCTAGAATGGTTGTTATGGAGGCCTCTACACCCAAAAAAGAGTCTGCTAATCTTGTTTAGAATGAAGAATGGGAATTTACCACTCTTTGCAATTATGAACCATCTTCTCATGGACAATGTATGTCTATAGTAGACTCAGATGTTTGGTACTTTGATAATGGGGCAACCAAACATACTACCTCGTAGTGCAATTTCTTCACTTCACTTGAGCCTACCTCTACAAGGAATACTGTCACATGTGCCAATAACTTATATTATCCTGTTATGGGAGTTGGTAAGATCATTTTGACTATTGCTGATGGTAGTTCTTTTACATTGTTAGATTCTTTATTTGTGCTAGGGATCAAGAAGAATCTGTTAGCAGTTTTAGCTTTAGCCAAGATTGGTTTGGTTGTGAAATTTGTTGATGATAGATGCATAGTTCATGATATGTCAAATGGCAATGTCATTATTGCTTCTAGCATTGTATATCGTGGGTTGTACAAGCTCATAGACTATGAAAAATCTGTGAATGATTCAGCATATGCAATACATGATTCTCAAGCTATGTCATATGCAAAGCTTTGGCATGCACACTTTGGTCATCTGAATTTTGCTAGTTTGCTATGCTTGCAGGAATTTGAACTGGCATCCTCTTTGCCCAAACTTGAGGCACCTAGTAAACATGTATGTGAATGTTGCGTTCCTTGTTCACAAAAGATGGTTCGGTTTGAGCTACTCTAAGTTGCAGCTTGTTCATAGTGATGTCTCAGGTCCTATGCAGACACCTTCTTTTGGGAACTATCTTTACTTTGTGACTTTCATCGATGTTTTTTTCTAGGCATGCATGGGTATATCCATCGAAAATAAAGTTCAAAGTGTTTATGTGCTTCAAAGAGTTTCTCGTTTTGGATAAAAATCTATCAGCATGTAAAATGGGCACCCTCCCTTTTGACCGAGGGGGCGAATATATGTCTTCTGACTTTAATGCATTTCTAGTTGAGCATGGGATAAAACATCAGTGTACATTTCCATATACACCTCAATAGAATGGAGTTGCTGAATGGGAGAATAGGTCACTCATGGAGATGGCGAGGTGTGTGGTCAAGAGTGAGGCTTTACCACATAGTTTCTGGGTTGAGGTTGTTATTTGTGCAACATATGTACTTAACATGTGTCCCACTAAAGCATTGTAGTTTATCATGCCATATGAGGCTTGGCATGGTCATAAGCCATCTTTTGCTCACTTGTGTGTTTTCGATTGTCTGGCACATGCAATAGTGTCTAAACAACAATGTAGGAAATTAGATGATAAAGAAGTGAAATGTATTTTTTGTTGGGTTCTAAAAGCAAAGGCTTTCATCTGTATCATCCATAGAATAAACACATTTTGGTTAGCCATGATGTTGGTTTTATGGAAGATGCTATTCAACCATTACTTTCATGTACTTTAGGAGACATCTATTAGCTCCAAAGACATTTATGATAGTTTGCTGCCTCCTTTTAAAGGTGGACATTCTAGTGTTGGCCCTAATGAGGCAAGTTCTCAGCCTTTATAGGTTTCATGTCATGATGAAGTTCATTCCATTTCTGATGCAAATTTACATCATGCACTTGTTGATGAGAGAGCAGATATTGAGAAAACTATGCCAAAATGGCTTGTGTAGACTTTGCGTGATAGAAAATTAGATGCACCTTTTTTATATCATACTCGTTGAGGCTCTCATAGTGCCTCTTTTGCATCTAGTCCATGTGATGATAATGAGCCTGTTTCGTTTGATGAAGCACAAAATTCTAAAAATTGGATGGTTGTTATGCAATCTGAACATGATGCCATAATGAAGAATGGTACCTAGTCTTTATGTGGCTTGCCTCCAGGCAAGAAGGCGATTGGCACTATGTGGGTATACAAGTTGAAGCATAAGCGTGATGGAATAGTTGATATGTATAAGGCTAAGCTTGTTGCAAAGGGTTATGCTTAGGAAAGAGGCATTGATTTTGATGAGACCTTTGCTCCTACATGCCAAATGACTACTGTTCGTAGCATTTGTGCACTTGCAGCTCATCATGGTTGGAATGTACATGAGTTGGACTCTAAAATAGCATTTCTGAATGGTGACTTGCATGAAGAAATGTATGTTTTTTCAGCCTTGTGATTTCGTGGAGAAAGGGCATGAAAACCAAGTGTGTAGGTTGAAAAATGCATTATATGGTTTGAATCAAGCACCACATGCTTGGTATGAAAAGATACATGCGTATCTAATTGCACATGGTTTTGAGAGTAGTCCAATTGAGAGCACCTTATATCTTAAGTGTGCAAATGATGTGCTTCTGATCATTGTTGTGTAAGTTGATGACATGGTGCTCACTGGTCCTCATGAGAAGCATACTGCTGATTTTTAAGGCTGCTTTGCATGTCTCATTTGAGATGCCATATTTGGGGCATTTGCATCATTACTTGGGCATTTAGCTTATGCAAGTTGATGGCGGAATAACTTTGCATTAGACAAAATATATTGACACATTATTGCAGCATTTTGGCCTTGAATATTGTAAACCTATTGTCATTCCTATGGAGATAGGCTTACGATTGAGTCTTTATAATGTTGGAGATGCATTTGATGTTGTTTTCTATCAGAACGTTGTTGGATGCTTGATTTACTTATGCATTACTTGACTAGATATTAAGTTTTCTATCTCATAGATGAACTGGTTTATGCATTGCCTAGGTGTCAAGCATTGGCAGGAAGTTAAATGCGTCTTTTGCTACTTGAGTGGTACTTTGCTACTTGGATTGTTTTATCCCAAGGGGGATCACTATCGACAGATTTACATGCTTTTTCTACCCTGTTTGGGCTGGTTGGTATGACACTCATGTGTCCACTAGTGGTTTTTGCTTCATGCTTGGTAGCTCACACATATCTTGGTCGAGCAAGAAGCAACCTACTATGGCCACTTCGAGTTGTGAGGCTAAGTATAGGGTAGCTTTCACAAAGACTATTGAGTGTGTGTATGTGGCTGAGATGCATTATGGATGATTTGGGTGTTGGTCAGTCTTCTACAACCACCATCTTCACTAATAGTTAGAGCACATCGACAGTTTCAAGGAACCTTGTGCTCCATGCTCGCACTAAGCACACTGAGGTGCACTATCATTATGTCGGGGAGAGGTTCTCTGTTGGAGAGATCAGTTTGGCATATGTACCCACACAAGAGAACATTGTAGACGTTTTCACAAAGGCTCTGCCTAAGGAGATCTTTGAAGCTTTCTGCAAAGCTTTGGGATTAATTCCTTTTATGGATTGATTCCACATAGCTTGGCACTTTCTTATACATGAGTGCCAGCTCCTTGTTCACTGCATCACTCCTTTGGGGTGATTTGTTGATATATTTAGGTAGTGATGTGTGTGAACACTTTGGGACTGTTGGGGCACTTTTTGCCCTCTTTAGAGGTTCCCCCCCTATATATACACCTATTTCCCTAATGGGTCTTTTATCTTTCTACATTCTAGTGGTAATACATTCAGTACTGTGTGTTGTGCTCCAAGCTTTTTCTTCTTCCTTGTGTTGTTCACATGCTTTTGCAGACCTCGAACTCCAACAAGACCTTTGTCTTTGAGCATTGACCTTGCTGCTTTAAATAATGTCCAATTTTTCCTCTTAACCACTCCGTTTTCTTGTGGAGTGTAGCTACAATTTGACTTCATTTGACATTCTCAAGTAGATACTAGTTGAAATCCTTCAATAAGAATTATACTCCATTGTCACACTATGGAGCCTTTATTCTTCGTCCTGTCATCTTTTCAACCATTGCATGAAAGTGTTTGGAAATCTGAAATACTTCAGGCTTTGCCTTCATAAAATAAACCCAAATGTATGTAGAAAAATCATGTTTGAAGGTGACAAAATAAATATTCCTTCCAAGTGAGGGAGTGTGGGTTGAATCACATACATCAAGATGAACAGATTCAAGTAAATCACGAGCCCTTGACCTGCTCTTTGGGAATGTTGTGAGGATCTTAATTCATGTGCACATAGAGGATACTCGTACTAAAAACACATAGAAAATATATATGCAAAAAGACAAGACAGTACACAAGATTGGGTGCAATCTCCCCCATGCATTCCATTTTTGACAAATCCATAGAGTACATGTATTTATAGGATTTTCTATTATGTCAAAGATTGTGGTTACAATGAGGGTAGCTTCAAAAAACAAGCATGAAAGTAAAAAGTTGCTCTTTTTTACAAAGAGACTTTGTTTTTATTAACATAAATTATGATCTACAGAGATCCTTATCCCAACCACTATTTTTACTACTCTTTCTAGAAAGAACCCTCTACGTGGGTCTTTACTTACAAATTATATATAAAATATAAGTCCTATTACTTGTATCCACACACATCCAAAATATCCATGCCTATTCACACCCTCATTAACCTTCAGTCGCTATATGAAAACATCAAAACACATTAATAACTTAATAAATTTACACTCCAATAATTCCTTATTCAACACATTCCATAATTAATAACATGCATTATTCTTCAATAGAGTGATTTTTATACTTAACTAAATATCTATGATATTGGTTAACTGCACTAGTAGTGACATCATGATCAGTTATTTTTTGAAGAACTAAAATTTTAGATTCTTCTTCAAGCAGAGGTGGATCGTCAAGAATTCTGGTGAGTGGTAAAGTACCTTGAATGGTTTTCGTAAACTAATATGAAAAGGTTTATGTATATTCCAATGAGATGGTATATCTAATCTAAATGAACTATCATTAATTTTTTTGATAATCCCAAATGGTCCATAATAGCATGGTGCAAGTTAGTTTAATGTTATGATGTTGTAAATTATTCTTCAGGTGTCTTTTAATAATATGTAACCATACGAGATCATTTTCCTTAAATCCCTTGGCTAACCATTTTGTATTGACATTATGTGTATAACATTCTTGAATTTTCAAAATGTGCTTGTGAGCATTTCAAAGTGTGGAAATGTGAACTTGAGCACTAGAATCAACCATCAGAATATTATTTTGAATGAGTGACATGGGACTAGGAAGCTTTTTACCATAAACAATTTCAAAAGTTGCACGACTAGTGGTTGTGTGTGTTGTGTTATTGTAAGCAAACTAAAGCAATGACAACTTATCATCCGAATTCGTGTGACTATATAATGAATAACAACGCAATAAATCAATAATAGAGTTGTTTGTAGCCTCACTTTGCCCATTACTTTCTAGATGAAATGCAAAGCTAAAATCTATTTTAGAATCAAGATGTTGAAATAAGGCAACCCAAAACTCTTTGCAAAAACGAACATCACGATCAGATAACATTACTTTTGGAAAATCATGATGTGAAAAAATGTATTTAATGAATGTTTTTGCAGCTTGAGGTGCAAACAAGTCTTTTCTACAAGGAAATATGCGTACTTACTAAATCTATCGACTATCGTGCAAATCATTTCCTTATGTGATGAATTTATTGGAAGACCAGTGATAAAATCCATAGAAATTTGTTCCCATGGTTTGTTTGAATGGGAAGTGGCATTAAAAATCCAAATGCTTTTACATGTTGACATACAATGCATTGAGAAACATAATCTGCAATATTTTTTTCCATTTGAGGCAAAAAGAAGAAATCTTTGCAAGTAGATATGGTGCTTTCTATTCCCTTGTGTCCCATGTAAGATGGCTCATGCATTTTGTTTATTAGAAAATCTTTAGAATCTTATGTAATACATAACCTATGTTGAAAATAAAGAAAACCATTATGAAATGTATAATGTTCATCAGTTAAAGGCACATAATCATTGAGTTCATGCCATGCTTGTGAAAAATACAAATCAGATGCATAGGTGGAAATCATTTCTTGAAATGAATGAATTTGGATGGCAGAAATATTATGCAGAGAAGTAGAATGTGAAGGAAAATGACTAAGAGTATCAGCTAAAACATTAGCTTTTTCAGGTTGATACTAAATCATGGGATGGAAATTTTGAATGAATGAAGCCTATCTAAGATGTTGATTAGAGAGTAGAGGTTGATTTAATAGATACTTAATGGCTTGTTGATGAGTTTTTATTAAGACCTCAGATCCCATGAGGTAACGTTTCCAAATGCATAAAGCATGCACAATTGATAATAATTCCTTATCGTATGTAGTATAATTATTTTTTGTAGGTTTAAGCTTCCTACTTTCAAATGCAATGGGATGATCATTTTGCATTAAAATGGCACCTATTCCTGAACCACTAGTATCACTAACTACATGAAAAGGTTGTGAAAAATCAGCTAGTTGTAAAACAGAAGCATGTGAAAGTGCACGTTTGAGTTTTTAAAATGATTGTTGTTATGTAATGCAATGCAAATTTTATTTACCTTTCAATAATAAGGTAAAAGTCAATGCTAAATAATAAAAACTTCAAAAAAACTTCCTATAGAAACTAGCCAACCCAAGAAAAGATCGTACATTATTGAATGATTGGGGTATATCCCATTCTACTATGACGTTAATCTTTTTTGGATCTACATGCACACCTTCACTAGAAATAATATGTCATATATATTCTAGTTTACTTTGGAAACATTAAATATTTTTAGGATAATCATAAAGTGTGTTTTGTCATAACATATGAGAAACTATTTTGAGATGCTTTTGGTCTCACTATCATTCTTACTATAAACAAGTATATCATGAAATAATACTAAAATGAAAGCTTGATAATCAAGAAAAATGTTGTTATCATTCGTGCAAATGTACCAAGAGCATTGGTAAGTCCAAAGGGCATTACCATAATTTCATAATGGCCTTTTTGAGTCTTAAAAATAGTCTTAAAAATATTGTTATGTGTCATATGTATCTCATGGTAACCTGATTTGAGATCAATTTTATTGAAGACATGAGCTCCTCATAATTTATCTAGTAAATCATCTATCCGAGGAATAGAGTATCAATTCTTTATTGTGATCTCATTAAGGCCCCGATAATCAATGCATGTCCTATAAGTTTTATTCTTTTTCTCCACTAAGAGAACTGGTGATCCAAATGGGGAGGAACTAGGCCTTATAAGCCCTAATAGAGTAAGTCATTGACTTGGTTCTCTATTTCCTTTCAATGAAGTGGACGATGTCTATAAGGTGCTTTATGAGGAGACAAACTACCAGGAATTAGGTCTATATGATGGTCAAAGGTTCCTCTAGATGGTGGTAGTTTAGAGGGATAATCACACACAAAACAATTTTTATAAGTACTCATAAAAAGTTTATATGCATCAAGAAGGATACGAGTATAATCATTTATGACATTTACAAAAACAATGCATGAACTGTATCCTTTTCTAAATGCATGTTTTACTTGAGTATGACTAATCAAGGAAAATGGTTGGAATTCATGCCTCAAAGAAAAAGTAATAATTTGACCTTTAAATTTAAAGTTAAAGTCATTCATATGATAATCAATGTGTGGTTTATAATGATGAAAAAAAGGCATACCAAGTATAACATCGTAAGATTGCAAAGGTGCAATTAAAAATGTATGTGCATCTACATATGAGCCTATGCTAATCTTAACATCATACACTTCTCTTGTTACAATATAATGACTACCTTGAAATGTGGATTTCACTTTATACAAGGAAGAAAACATCTTTAATTTGAGTTCTTGCACTAATGAATGTGAAATAAAATTGTGAGAACTACCATTTTCATGTAAAATACTAAAGAGTATATTATTAATAGTACCTTGCATGCAAAGCAAAGAATGAACAAAAGTATCGTTACCCAAGGTACTTAAGTCCTTCTCCAATAATTCCTCCATCCAAACAGGAGGAATTTCTTCATTGAAACCCTCCATGTTATGCATTTGGGCTGCAATTGGTTTCATGTGAAGAGGTCACATTCTGGACCTCATTCTTGTTGTCCATTCTTAGCACAATACCAATAGATAATACATGGTCACTTCTATTGTGCATCCACCATTGAAGTTTGCAAGGTACATGGTTTGGCAGGTTGGAGGGATGAAGCAGGTACCTCAAAGTTTGCATCATAGAAGCTTCAACTGTTGCTCAAGTAGTACCTCGGGTAGAGATGACTTACCAAAATCCTCCATGGTATTTGTAGGGTCCATGGCTATGTAGAGAAAGAAAATCCCTTGTTATATATGTAAAAACAATTTTGAGATTGCTTGAATTAAAATGGAAAAGGGAAGGGTGATTCTTGGAGGTGTATATGGCATTGTACACTATTTTTTTATCCCACATTCAGCCAGAAATGTATAGAAGTTAGAAGATATATATCCCCTCCTTGATCAGAATGGAGGGTGCCCATTTGACATGCTAATAAATTTTCAGCAAAAACTAGAAACTATTTGAAGCACATAAAGAGTTCATGCTTTGCTTTCAATGGATATACCCATGCATGCCTGGAGAAATCATCGATGAAAGTCATGAAGTAAAGGTAGTTCCCAAAAAGAAGGTGTTTTCATAGGACCACAAACATCACCATGAACAAGTTGCAATTTTTTAGTAGCTCATTTTGAACTATCTTTTGGGAAGGAGGAATGCTCCATTTTTATCAGAACATAGCCTTCACAAACATGTTTACTAGGTACCTCAAGTTTGGGCAGGGAGGACATCATTTTAGATTTTTGTAGGCATATCAAACTAGCAAAATTCAAATGACCAAAACGTGGATGCCAAAGATTTGCATCTGACATAGCCTAAGATCTTGAACTGCACATGTTGAATCATTCATAGATTTTGCATAATCTATGAGCTTATACAACCCACGATAAAAAATGCGAGAAGTAATAATGACATTTCCATTTGACAGATCATGAATTATACATTTATCATCAACAAATTTCACAACCAAGCCAATCTTGGCTAATGCTAAAATTGATAACATATTTTTCTTGATTCTTGGCACAAATAAAGCATTCAAAAATGTTAAAGAACTGCCATCAACATTAGTCAAAATGATCTTACCAACTCCCATGATAGGATAAGAGGAGTTTTTGGTGCATGTGATAGTATTCCCTATAGGGGCAGGCTCAAGTGAAGTAATAATGATGTCGTCATTAGGGTTATAGGAATATATACAAGCTAGAGGGAAAAAAGTGCACTGGTGGTCCTAGTGTGTTCACACACATCATTACCAAAATATATTAACATAAATACCCCATCGCTAAGTGGATCACTCTACTTCTTTCTCATATAAGGCATCAATTTTAGTAAAGACTATTGGAAAAAATACAGGTGGTTAATTCATCAACCATGACTTTGAAAACTTCTTAAAACGACAAGATGCCAAGAGGTAAGTCACTCAACGAACATACTTCATCTCAAAATGGAGTAGCTGAAGAAAGATCCAAAGTGTCATCTAAATTGTATCACAATAAAGTATTACCATTCATGTTTTGGTCCAAAGTACAAACCATAGTTAACATCATCAATAGAGGCTTCACAAGCACATTAAACAACAAGAATTAAATTGAAACTTACTCTGGATGCAAGCCCAATGTAGACTGCTTTTGAGTGTTTGGAAATGAAGCATTCGTACGTGTGCCCAAGGAAGATCGACATAAGTTGAAATCCAAGTCCAATAAAAAATTATTCATTGGATATAGTGAACACTCTAAGGCATAAAAATTGTATGAGCTTGAGAACCACTCCATCACCATTTCAAAAGATTTCGTATTTGAGGAAGCTTCAAAGTACTCAACCAAATATCCAATTTCAAGTTTTTCCACCCATCTAGGCTTCATAGGGGGACACATTTATTGCTAAGCAAAACTTTGAAGCAAGTACTTCTCACCAACCTAGGAGATCTAAAAGGCTCATGGAGAGGCAACAATGTGAACAAAGCCACTATGTTAATTATGCACTTATCCACCAGCTTCAGTAGATTCCAAAGCCTTGCAATTTGAAACAAGCTCAAGGTTAGCCTGAGTGGGAAGAAGCTATGTAAATTTAGATGGATGCAATCCAAACAAATAATATGTGGAAATTTGTTCCAAAGCCTAAAACCCATCAAGTTAACAGATTTAAGTGGCTATACAAAGTTAAGTACAAATCATATCATACTTTGGTACAAAGCAAGACTTGTAGCTAAGGTATATAAGCAAAAGCATGACATTAACTAAGAATAAACTTTTGCTCCTATTGCGAGGTTTACAACCATAAGAGTCATTCTTACATTATGGCACACTTCAAATTGCCCATCTACCAACTCAATGTCAAAAGTGATTTCCTAAATAGTGGTCTTCAAGAAGATGTATATGAAGTATTTTGATGGCGATGCACCACAATGCGCTCTAATTCTCGAGATCTCCACGATGATATCCTCGAAGTAGAAAACTGAGCTCCTAAGTCCACACACAGTGCTTCACACAGAGGCCACAAAATACGCAGAAAAACATAGTACATAGGGAGCAAGAAGACAAACTTCTTAGGTCTTACAAATGTGGCTAGAATTATAGTCTGTGAGTGACCAAGCCACTATGCATTTTATTAAAGAACATATACAAAGAAGTTTCTGGTGGCCATTTGGCCTTTCACATGGACACTAACAGTAACACCCACTAAAGGCCAACATCGCAAAGTAACTATGGGAGAAAAATAAAGAATGATAAAGAATACCTGAGTGTAAGTATATGAGCTATACCTCCCACTTGATGGGCATGTTACATAGTATACAAGTGACTGTGTAAGATCGTGAATCAAGTAACCCCCGTCAAGTGACAACAATGTCGAAAGCTATCTTGTGGTAGAGCTTTAGTCAAAGCATTTGTAGCATTATCTCGAGTGTGGACCTTCTCAAGAATAATTCACTCAATGGCTAAGCAATCTCTAATGAAGTGATACCTCACCTCAATGTGCTTGGTCTTTGCATGATAGACCAGATTCTTACCCAAAGCAATGGCACTCTGGCTATCAGTAAGCAAATGAGGTACATGCTAAGGTAAACCCATATCACAAGCAAGAAGAGAAAGCCACAATGCTTCCTTACATGCCTCACTTGTTGCAACATACTTTGCTTATATGGTGGAAACAACTATACATTCTTGAAGATGAGATCTCCAAGAGATAGCACCTCTAGCAAAATGAGAAATGTACCCTGATGTAGATTTACAATTGTATACACAACCAACATAGTCAGAATCTATGTAAACAATAATGGATGCTTTCCCTCTACCTAATCATAGAAACTTGTCCTTAGTGCCACTCAGATATCTTTCATCTTGACCACTTCCCAATGTTTCTTGCTAGGATTAGACATATATCTCCTCACAACTCCCACCGTAAATGCAATGTCTCATCTCGTAGCTACCATAGCATACATGAGACTACCAACAACGGAATGATAGGGAATTTTGGTCATGAATTCATTTTACTCGTCTGATTTGGGACAATCATCCTTGCTCAATTTCACATATGTGGGTAAAGGTGTACTCAATGCTTTTTCACCCTGCATATTGAACCTGTGAAATACTTTGGATATGTACTCACTTTGAGATAAGTATATGCATCTTTTACTCCTATCACGAGTAATGCGCATGCCAAGAATATGGTTGGCATCCTCCGAATCCTCCATATCAAATGTCTGACTCAAATTCTTTTTGAGAATTGACAAGTCATAAGAGGATCTCCCAACAATGAACATATCATCGACATAAAGTATCAAGCATATCAAGCTTCCATCTAAGCATCTCTTTGTGCAAAGACAATGATCCTCATTGCTTCAAGAATAGCCTTGAGACTTCATAAAAGAATAAAAAATTTGGTACCATTGTCTAGGGAACTGTTTAAGTCCATACAAGCTCTTCTTGAGTTTACAAACTAGACTTTCCTTGCCAAGAACTACATAACCTTCTGGTTGTTCCATATAGATCTCATCTATAAGATCTCCATGCAAGAAAGTAGTTTTCACATCCATTTGCACTAGCTCTAAGTCCTCCATTGCAAAGAATCCAAGCAACATGCATGGATTAGTCATCTTGACAACTTGAGAGAAGATTTCCTCAAAATCAGCACCATGTTGTTGCTTAAAACCCTTTACAAGAAATCGTGCTTTATACTTTGGAGAAGCACTATTTGATGTGAATTTCAGCTTATATACCCATTTACATGGTAAAGCTTTCTTGCCCTTTGGCAAAATTACTAAATCCCAAGTACCATTCTTGTGAATAGAATCCAACTCACTCTTGATGGCACGCTCCCACTTGACATGATCCTCTGTCTGCATAGCCTCTTTGTAGCAAAACGGCTCACCGGCATTTGTTAGCATAACAAAATCTAAACCTAGAACATATCTATTAGGTGGATGTGCGACACGTGCAGAGTGTCTCAATGATTGTTTGTTCCACGATCCCATAAGCGATATCCAAATTTACCTTCTTGACCATATCCAAGAAAAATGCATTTCTTTGACTTATGGTCCAACGTTTGTCTAATATTCTTGGGTATATGAACATATGCTTCACACCCAAAAACTCAAATATGTTCATAATATGGTGGCTTCCCTGTCCATAACTCTTGTGCCACTTTCAGACCTTTGGCAGTACCAGGTGAAAGGTTAATCACATGAATTGTAGACAATATTGCTTTTGCCCAAAAGCCTTGTGAGAGGTTTGCATGATGCAACATAGAGACTACTCTATCTTGAATAGTTCTATTCATCCACTCAGCTACACCATTCTGTACTGCGGTATAAGGAGTTGTAAACTCTCCACGGATCCCTTTAGACTAATAGAAAAGGCTGAATTCATGTGAGGTATGCTCACCCCCATTATCTAAATGTAAAACCTTAAGATTAGTTCCTTTTTCAGTCTCAACTAAAGCAAAACATTTTATGAAAGTAGGGAATACCTCATCCTTGGATTTGATAGGATATACCCAAACTTTTGTAGTAGCATCATCTATGAAAGTGAAAAAGTAAAGAGAACCACGTAAGGACCTAGTGGGCATAGGACCACACACATCTATATGTGAAAGATCTAAATGCTGAATTGAAGAGTCAATGTGCGTTCTACGCACATTTTTGGTTTACCTTCCATATTGAAATTGCTCACAAAATGAAAAATCAGAGAAAGATACCACAGATAAGTAGCCAGAACGAGAAATATTTTCCATTCTGCCACGAGGTATATGGCCCAAATGACCATGCCAAATACAAGCCATAGGATGTTTCGTAACAACTAACAAGTGTTATAATTTTCTATGATACAAATAAAGGATAAAGTGAGCCAACTTTGCTTCCTTTTGCAATAACCATATTGCCCTTTGAGATGCAAAAGGACAAAGCATAGAAGACCACCTTGTAACCAAGGTCATCAAGTTGATCAACTAACATCAAACTGCATGATAAGTGAGGTACACGGCATACATTATGCATAGTAAATTTTGAACCATCAATGAATTGCACAACCACATCTCCAATGAAGTATTTTCGATGTCGATGCACCACATTGCACTCTCCTTCGCGAGAGCTCCACGATGATATGCTCAGATGCGGTCCAACTTACAGTCTGTGACTGACCACGCCACTATATGGTTTATTAAAGAACATATACAAAGAAGTGCCTGGTGGCCATTTTCCCTTTCACATGGACACTAACGGTAACAATCCCCCACTAAAGGCCAATATGGCCAAAGTAACTATGGGGGAAAAAACAAAAATAATGATAAAGAATACCTCAGTGTAAGTATACAAACTATACCCCCAACCTGATGGGCATGTTACACAGTATACAAGTGATTGTTTAAGATCATGAATCAAGTAACCCCCATCAAGTGACAACAATGTCGAAAGCTATCTTGTGGTAGAGCTTTATTCAAAACATTTGTAGCATTATCTCGAGTGTGTACCTTCTCAAGAATAATGCACTCAGTGGCTAAACAATCTCTAATGAAGTGATACCTTACCTCAATGTGCTTGTTATTTGCATGATAGACAGGATTCTTAGCCAAAGCAATGGAACTCTGACTATCACTGAGCAAGCGAGGTACATGCTGAGGTAAATCCATATCACAAGCAAGACGAAAAAGCCACAATGCTTCCTTACATGCCTCACTTGCTGCAACATACTTTACTTTTGTGGTGGAAACAGCTGTACATTCTTGAAGATGAGATCTCCAAGAGATAGCACCTCTAGCAAAATGAAAAATGTACCCTAATGTAGACTTATGATTGTCTACACAACAAGCATAGTCAGAAACTTTGTAACCAATAATGGATGCTTTCCCTCTACCCAAGCATAGACACTTGTCCTTAGTGCCACTCAGATATCTCAAAATAATCTTGACCACTTCCCAATGTTTCTTGCAAGGGTTAGACATATATCTGCTCACAACTCCCACTGCAAATGCAATGTCTCGTCTCGTAGCTATCATAACATACATGAGACTACCAACAACAGACTGATAGGGAATTTTGTTCATGAATTCCTTTTCCTCATCTGATTTGGGGCAATCATCCTTGCTCAATTTCACATATGTGGATAAAGGTGTATTCAATGCCTTTCCACCTTGTATATTGAACCTGTGAAGTAGTTTGGATATGTACTCACTTTGAGACAAGTATATGCATCTTTTACTCCGATCACGAGTAATGCGCATGCCAAGAATATGTTTGGCATCCCCCAAATCCTTCATATCAAAGGTCTGACTCAACTTCTTTTTGAGAATTGATAAATCATAAGAGGACTTCCCAGCAATCAACAGATCATCGACATAAAGTATCAAGCATATCAAGCTTCCATCTAAGCATCTCTTTCTGTAGAGACAATGATCCTCATTGCTTCAAGAATAGCCTTGAGACTTAATAAAAGCATCAAATTTTTGGTACCATTGTCTAGGGGACTGTTTAAGTCCATGCAAGGTCTTCTTGACCTTACAAACTAGACTTTCCTTGCCAGGAACTACATAACCCTCAGTTTGTTCCATATAGATCTCATCTATAAGATCTCCATGCAAGAAAGCAGTTTTCACATCCATTTGGACTAGCTCTAAGTCCTCCATTGCAACGAATCCAAGCAACATGTGCAAGGTAGTCATCTTGACCATTGGAGAGAAGATTTCCTTGAAATCAACACCATGTTGTTGCTTTAAATCTTTTGCAACGAGTTGTGCATTATACTTTGTAGAAGCACTATTTGATGTGAATTTTAGCTTATATACCCATTTACATGGTAAAGATTTCCTGCTCTTTGGCAAAGGTACTAAATCCCAAGTACCATTCTTGTGAATAGAATCCAACTCACTCTTCATGGCATGCTCCCACTTGACATGATTGTTTGTCTGCATAGCCTCTTTGTAGCAAGAAGGCTCACTAGCATCTATTAGCATAACAAAATCTAAACCTGGAACATATCTATCTAGTGGATGTGAGACACATGTAGAACGTCTCAATGATTGCTGAATAGGAACATGTGTTGACTAATCTGAATGGACATTGTCTTGAACATCCCTATGTGCAAATTTTTATGCATGCTAACCGGACTAGTATCCTCAAACACCACTCTTGTCACTTCAACCTCCTTAATGGGCTGTTTATGCATCTTAGACTCATTGAAAATGACATCACTACTTTTGATCACTATCCGTGTTTCAGGATCCCATAAGCGATATCCAAATTGTTCTTCTCAACCATATCCAAGAAAAATGCATTTCTTCTCAACCATATCCATGTTTTAGGATCCCATAAGCAATATCCAAATTGTCCTTCTCAATGATATCCAACTTTTGTCTAAGGTTCTTAGGTATATGAACATATGCTTTACACCCAAAAACTCAAAGATGATCATAATATGGTGGCTTCCCTGTCCACAACTCTTCTGCCACTTTTAGACCTTTGGCAGTACTAGGTGAAAGGTTAGTCACATGAACTGCTGTCAATACTACTTTTTCCCAAAAGCCTTGTGAGAGGTTTGCATGATGGAACATAGAGACTACTCTATCTTGAATAGTTATATTAATCCTCTCAACTACACCGTTCTGTACTGGGGTATAAGGAGCTATAAACTCTCTATGAATCCCTCTAGAATGATAGAAAAGGCTGAATTCATGTGACGTATACTCACCCCCATTATCTAAATGTGAAGCCTTAAGCTTAGTTCCTTTTTCAGTCTCAATCGAAGCAAGCCATTTTCTGAAAGTAGGGAATACCTCATCGTTCGATTTGATTGGACATACCCAAACTTTTCTAGTAGCGTCATCTATGAAAGTGACAAAGTAAAGAGAACCACCTAAGGACCTAGTGGGCATATAACCACACACATCAGTATGAAGTTTGCTAAATTGAAGAGTCAATGTGCATTCTATGCACATTTCTAGTTTGCTTTCCATATTGAAAATGCTCACAAAATGAAAAATCAAAGAAAGATAACACATGTAAGTAGCCAGAACGAGAAAGATTTTGCAATCCACTATGAGATATATGGCCCAAAGGACCATGCCAAATACAAGCCATAGGTTTTTCAGTAAGAGCTAACACGTGTTCTTTCTATGTTATAAATAAAGAATAAAGTGAGCCAACTTTGCTTCCTTTTGCAATAACCATATTGCCTTTTGATATGTGAAAGGACTGAGCATAGAAGACCACCTTGTAACCAAGGTCATGAAGTTGACCAACTAACATAAAATTGTGTGATAACTGAGGTACATGGCTTACATTCTTCATAGTAAATTTTGAACCATCAATGAACTACACAACCACATCTTCAATCCCCACAACATCACACTGGTAAGAGTCACCAAGTCTCACGGTACCAAGAGACTTTGCTGCATAATTAGAGAACCATTCTCTATGTGGTGTGACATGGAAAGAAGCACTGGAATCTACCAGCTAGGTGTGGGAAAGAGAATCAGCCATAAGAGCCTCAGTTGGCACAATACTATCAAGTGTCATCACATTGGCATCATAAAAAATAACATTAATTTCTTCAATCTTCACAGTCGAAGTAGATGGTGCAGGTAACTATTTAACATGCCCATCAACATTATGTCCTTTACCTTTAGCATTCTTTAATGCATAATAGTCTTTCTTCATGTGTCCTTTCTTATGACAATAATGGCATTCAATATCCCTCTTCCTTTCTTTACTTCTACTCTTATTTCGTTGACCATTCTTTTCCTTGTTCTTGCTCCTACCATGTTGCTGATTCTTTCCTTGGTAAGAATCATGAACATTATATGCATCTCCACTCTGAGTTCCAACCATAGATTTTCTACAAATCTCCTCACTCATGAGGGCTCCACATATGTCATCATAGACGAGTTTACCACCAGGTGCACTGTTGCTAATAGTTGTGCAAAATGTATCCCATGATGATGGCAAGGTGCAAAATGCAATACTGCTTTCATTTCATTATCCATATCCATTTTCTGAGCGTGTAACTGGGAGAATATAGCATCAAAATCATTTAGATGAGGAACAACACTATCTTTGTCCTTCATATGAAGGTCATATAATTTTCTCATCCGATACACTTTATTTGATGCCGTCTCTTTTTCATATGTATTGCATAACTTCTTCCAAAGCTCCTCTGCACTTTCACAGTCTAATAGTATAAAGTAAACATTATCTGCCAGGTGCAAGCAAATGGTAGACCTGGCCATTTCATCTAACTCATCCCAATCATCTTCATCCATGTCAGCAGGCTTCTTTGAAATTCCATTTACTGGCTTCCATTGCCTCCTTTGAAATCAACATATCTTTAATGTGATTCTTCCATAAAGCAAAGTTTGTACCATCAAATTTTTGGATCTCAAAATTGTTGAAGATAAATGTACAAGCTCATTTTCATATGAGCCATGCTTGGATAAATTTACCAAATATAAAGATAAAGAAAAAGTGGAGGAAAAAAGGAAAAAATAATAAAAGAAAAAGTCTAGTCAAAATTCATGATGAGTAAGAGATACAATATCTTGCCTTGTAGTTAGTAGCATGTAGTGGAGAAAGTGGTGAGTTAAGAAGAAGGCACAAACTTCTTCACATGCTCATTGGTTATAAAAGTGAAGTGGGAGCACATTCAAAACAAGGAGAGAAAGAGGCAAGAGCTCCCAGTAGTCGGATCTAGCCATTTTGTCATTTTGGCTTTCCCTTAGACTCCTTCCAGCCGCACGCCAGTTTGTACATAGCTCTGTTGCAGAGCTCATATCTCAATGCATATGTAACCATTTTGTGCATTTAAGCACTCATTGGAAATCTTATCTCGTGCACTTTCTGCATATCAAATATCTCTTTGAAAGCTTATGTAGTCTGTGAGGTATCAGTGAAATAGTGAAGTCCAGTTTTTCAGTATACCTGTGTAGATAGGTAGTCTATTTTTGTCAGTTAAATATCCTGATCAAAACATATCCACATTGCGTGATTTTTGTCTTGTTGGAAAGATCTTGGCATCTACTTTCACTGTCTCAAATATCTCATTGAGATCATTTATATTCTGTGAGATATCTGTCAGATAGTAAAGTCCAGTTTTATAGTGTACTTATGTGTGCAGGTGGTCTATCTTGGTGAGTTGAGTTTCCTAATCAAAACTCATCCAAATTACTTGATTTTTAGCTTGTTGGAAATCTACTTGTGTCTACTTTCTCTGTACTAAATATCTTTCTCAAAGGATATATATTCAGAGAGCTATCAGTCCGAGAGTGAAGCTCAGTTTTTCAGCATACCTGTGTGGACAGGTAGTTCATCTTTGACAGTTGTGTTTCCTAATCAAAACTTGTCCAAATTAAGTCATTTATAGCTTGTTAGAAAGCTCTCTTTGTCTAATTTGATTGACTAAAGTCTCAAGTCCATTTGATTTTTGTATTGAGAGCAGCAAGCTATCTAAGGTGCAGATGTTTGTCCAAGTGCTGGACATACAAGGGCTCACTACACACTTCCGTTGCACATAGGAGAACTCATTCTCCACAGTTGGTATCAGAGCAAACTTGGTGTTGAAGCTTCATCAACAGAGCTGGAGATAAAGAAAAGCAAAAGAGGAGGTATAAAACAAGGAGGAGCTTCACAAACGCAAGAGCAAAAGGACTATAACTATTCGAGGTAATTCTCAAAGTCTTTGATACTCTTCAATGGCTGACTTGGGTCAACAAGTAGAGAAGTTGGACAAGGATAACTATCCTGTGTGGAGGTTTAGAATGACCAACTACCTAATGGGCAAAGGCTTATGGGGTATTGTGAGCGGCGATGATGCTCAACCTCAAATCAATCAAGCTATGGCCACCGAAGTCCAAAGGAGGCAAGCAAAAGAATGGGAGGAGAGGAATAGGAGAGTCATGTTCCTCATTTTGCAAGCCATTACTAATGCCATGGTAGGTCATATTCAACATTTAGAGAAGCTAAGGATGCTTGGGAAGCTCTTGAAAGGATGTATTCAACAAATACCAAAGCTAGGAAACTTCAACTCAAGAATGAGTTGAACACAATCAAGAAAAGTTCGAGTCAATCCATAGCTGAATATACTTTGAAGATTAAGGAGCTAAGCGATGCTTTAGCTTCTATTGGGACAACGGTTGAAGACGAAGATCTTGTGTGTTATACTCTCAATGGCTTGAGAGATGATGAAAGATGGAAGCCTTTTATAACTTCCATTAACTTGAAAGATGTATATCCAGGTTTTGAACAACTAATCCCTCATCTTGTCACAGAAGAGCTTAGCTTTGGTGGTCTCAAAGGAAAGGACAGCCACAACCAAATGTTATATGCAGGCCGAGGTAAAGGAAGAAATTCAAGAGGAGACTCAAGAGGAAAAGGAAGAGGTTATAACCACTCCAACTACAACCAAAACAATTTGGAAGACAACAAGGATGCATCAAATGCCAACGCACAAGGAAGAGGTCGAGGTAGAAGTAGAGGAAGAGGCCGAAGCTCCTACAATTCTCATAAAGGTATAACATGCTATCATTGTGGTAAAGTAGGACACTATGCTAGTGATTGTTGGCTGAAGAATGGAAGACAAAATGGAGGTAATCAAAGGAACCAAAGCAACTATGCAAGCACCTCAAGTGAAGGAAGCAAGGACACACTACTTGCAATGAGACATGAGTATAGAAGCTCTTGTGAAGATGACAAAAAATGGTACATTGATTCAGGTTGTAGTAACCATATGTCATGCCAAGGAAGTTTGTTCACTAATCTACAGGTACCAAGTGGCAAAGGATGTATTGAAACAGGTGATGATACTCAACACATGATTGAACACATTGGAGATATAAGGCTTGGAGATACAAGTAGAGCAAAGGTACTATCTAATGTTCTTCATGTTCCTACAATTTCAAAGAACTTGATTTCAGTAGGACAAATGGTAGAGAAGGGTTATCATGTCATATTCAATGAGAATGGGTGCTTCATAAAGAATCCAAAGGAAGGCTTCAAGGTCATTGCTCGAGGTAGAAGAGAAGGAAGGATGTTCACTTTGGATGTCCAACATCCACATGGAAAGGTCATGTACATTCAATGTGGGAACAAGAAGATTTCAGAGCTGGACTTATGGCACAAAAGAATAGGACACATCAACATTCCAAAGCTGAAGGACATGAGCAAACATGAAGTGGTAAGAGGTCTTCCAAAATTTAATAGCATTGGACTACATGAGTTATGTGAAGCTTGTCAACTAGGAAAGCAAACGAGGCAGCCATTCAAGAGGAGCAATTATGTGGCTCCAAATGTCTTGGACTTGATACATACGGATGTATGGGGACCAACTCAAGAGGCATCAATGGCTGGTAATAGGTTTTTTGTCACCTTCATTGATGATCACTCAAGAAAGGTATGGCTGTTTTGTATGAAGAAAAAATCAGAGGTGTTTTCTATATTCAAAAGATTCAAAGTTGAAGTTGAAAAGGAAACAGGAAGGTCTATCAAAACCTTAAGGTCCGATGGTGGAGGAGAATACTTCTCCAAAGAATTTTCAGATTTTCTACAAGAGAATGGAATCAAAAGGCAATTCACTTGTAGGTACACACCACAACAAAATGGAGTAGCTGAGAGGAAAAATAGGCAAATTGCTGAAATTGCAAGATGCATGCTCAACGAGATGAAGGTACCATTGTACTATTGGGCTGAAGCTACCACAACCGCCATTTACTTGATGAATAGGTGCACAACATCAGGAATACATCACTTGACTCTAGAAGAGGTATATTCCGGTAAGAAACCTGATCTTACACACCTCAAAGTGTTTGGATGTGTTTGCTTTGTTCACATTCCACAAGAAGTTAGAACAAAGATGGAACCAAGGTCAGAAAAATGCATTTTCATCGGCTACTCAACGGAGCAAAAAGGATACAAGTGTTACAACCCTAGAACAAAGGAATTAAGAGTCTCGCGAGATGTGGTCTTTGATGAACTAAGACCATGGTATGAAGATAAAGGAAAGGAAAAGATTCTTGAAGAAGATTGTGATGATTATGCAGGAACAAATCAAAGAGAAGTTCAACAATCAAGCACAAAGGCTTCAGGTCCAGAGGCATCTACATCAAATGAAGAATGTTCAACATGGAGGGGGAGTCATTCTTTGTCTCCAAATTCAGCTCATAGTAGAGCCAAAGAGGCAAGTGCTACTCCAAACAGTGAGGAAGATGCAAGTGAAGAAGAATATGAAGAGGTGATCACTCCGATGGTAAAGTTGAATAGGTTAAAGAAGCAACTTTCTAAAGGCAATGAAAGAAGATCTTCAAGGACAAGGTATCCAACTCAAAGGTTGAGTTATGATAGTTTTATGGCGACACATTTTGCATACATGATGCAGGTTATCAAAGACAAAGAGCCTGAGACATATGAAGAAGCTTGTACACAAAAGGAATGGAAGCAAGCTATGAAAGAGGAGATCAAAGCTCTCAAAGATAATCACACATGGGAGCTAGTGCCAAAGAAAGAAGGTATGAAGATTGTTCCAAACAAATGGGTGTTTAAAGTAAAGAGGAATGCTGATGGTTCTCTAGCTAGATATAAAGCTAGATTAGTTGCCAAAGGATTTAAACAAACACAAGGTATAGATTATGATGAAGTTTTCAGCCCTGTTGCAAAGATGGGAACTATCCGAACCTTAATAGCAATTGGTGCTTCAAGGAGATGGCCATTATATCAACTCGACATCAAAAATGCCTTTCTCAATGGAGAACTACAAGAAGAGGTATACATGAGTCAACCGGTTGGATTTGAAGATGAAAACCATCCAGATTTTGTTTGCAGGTTGAAGAAGGCACTTTATGGCTTGAAGCAAGCACCAAGAGCATGGAATCAAAGATTGGTAGAGTATCTAACTAAGTGTGGATACAACCCAAGTAGTGCAGATCCTTCATTGTACATGAAGAAGGAAGAAAATAGAGAGGTATATATTTGCATATATGTCGATGACCTCATCATAACAGGAAATGATGCTATAGGGATTAAAGATATCAAAAGGAAGCTTGGTAAAGAGTTTAAAATTTCAGATCTTGGAGAGTTGAAATATTTTTTAGGAATTGAAGTTGTTTATGGAAAGAGTGGCATCTACTTGATGCAAAGGAAGTACTTGTTGGATGTTCTTTTCAGATTTGGAATGAGTGAATGCAAACCACTCACTCAACCCATGGACACAAATACAAAGCTTTGTTCAAATGATGGAGAACCATTGGAAGATGTTACGACATACAGAAGCATTGTAGGATCATTGATCTATGCAAACATTACAAGACCTGATTTATCTTATGTTGTCGGTGAACTTTCTCAGTTTATGCAAGCCCCGACAAGTGAACACTTAAATGCAGCCAAGAGAGTGTTGAGATACATAAAGCATATAGTTAATCATGCTTTGTTTTATAAATTTGATGAAGAACTGCAGGTCAAAGGCTTTAGTGATGCTGATTGGGCAGGCTCAAAGGAAGATAGAAGATCAACCTCAGGTTATGTGTTCATGATAGGAAGCAAACCTATCACGTGGAGCTCAAAGAAACAACCAACTGTTGCACTTTCATCCATGGAGGCTGAATATAGAGGACTAGCATTTGCCACATGTGAAGCAATGTGGATTAAAAAGCTTTTGGCTGATCTTGGAGTGCAAGTTGGAACCATCCCTATATATGGTGATAACATGTCAAGTATCTACTTGGCAAGCAATCCTATGTTTCATGCAAGGAGCAAGCACATAGAGGTCCACTACCACTATGTAAGGGAGAAGGTGCTAAGCAAAGATGTGGAGGTAAAGTTCATCAGAACCAAAGAGCAGGTTGCAGATATGTTTACAAAGTTCTTGGATGCTTCTAAACTCAAAGGTTTCAAGGACGTGATAAATTTGAAGGACATGGACGAAGATAACTCCCAAATGAGCTTGAGGGGGAGTGTTGAAGATAAATGTACAAGCTCATTTTCATATGAGCCATGCTTGGATAAATTTACCAAATATAAAGATAAAGAAAAAGTGGAGGAAAAAAGGAAAAAATAATAAAAGAAAAAGTCTAGTCAAAATTCATGATGAGTAAGAGATACAATATCTTGCCTTGTAGTTAGTAGCATGTAGTGGAGAAAGTGGTGAGTTAAGAAGAAGGAACAAACTTCTTCACATGCTCATTGGTTATAAAAGTGAAGTGGGAGCACATTCAAAACAAGGAGAGAAAGAGGCAAGAGCTCCCAGTAGTCGGATCTAGCCATTTTGTCATTTTGGCTTTCCCTTAGACTCCTTCCAGCCGCACGCCAGTTTGTACATAGCTCTGTTGCAGAGCTCATATCTCAGTGCATATGTAACCATTTTGTGCGTTTAAGCACTCATTGCAAAGCTTATCTCGTGCACTTTCTGTATATCAAATATCTTTTTGAAAGCTTATGTAGTCTGTGAGATATCAGTGAAATAGTGAAGTCCAGTTTTTTAGTATACCTGTGTAGATAGGTAGTCTATTTTTGTCGGTTAAATTCCCTGATCAAAACATATCCAAATTGCGTGATTTTTGTCTTGTTGGAAAGATCTTGGCATCTACTTTCACTGTCTCAAATATATTATTGAGATCATTTATATTCTGTGAGATATCTGTCAGATAGTAAAGTCTAGTTTTATAGTGTACTTATGTGTGCAGGTGGTCTATCTTGGTGAGTTGAGTTTCCTGATCAAAACTCATCCAAATTACTTGATGTTTAGCTTGTTGGAAAGCTACTTGTGTCTACTTTCTCTGTACTAAATATCTTTCTCAAAAGGTATATATTCAGAGAGCTATCAGTCCGAGAGTGAAGCTCAGGTTTTCAGCATACCTGTGTGGACAGGTAGTTCATCTTTGACAGTTGTGTTTCCTAATCAAAACTTGTCCAAATTAAGTCATTTATAGCTTCTTAGAAAGCTCTCTTTGTCTAATTTGATTGACTAAAGTCTCAAGTCCATTTGAGTTTTGTATTGAGAGCACCAAGCTATCTAAGGTGCAGATGTTTGTCCAAGTGCTGGACATACAAGGGCTCACTACACACTTCCGTTGCACATAGGAGAACTCATTCTCCACAAAAATCTTCTTTGCCCTACAAGTTATAGGTTCTCCTCGGAACACTTACACTAGACCCTGATCCACCAGATGTTCCTGAGACCTCTGATACCATGATGGTAGAGAAGTAGATAGAATGATAATGGAGCTAGGAGAGTCCAAACACCAACGAATAAGTGTATCAAAGAGTAAATCGACAACTATATAGTTGACAAAACCAAAACTCTGGAAAAAGTTTGCTAGAGCATCCTCTATAAAATGAGCATATGACTAGTGTCAAAATATCATAAAACTACAACTAATGACATGTTTACTTGCATAGAAAATCACTGACTCCACTACATATAATCAGCTACCCAATAGAAGCCAACTAAGCTTATCGAGCACCTATGAACAACTATCATACATCTCCTATGGGAGGCTCGGTAAGTCTTCCACCTGCATCACCAAAGAGACCTTGACATCCGGGTGTCTCCTAGTTAAGAAAACCTCAGAATGAACCTCTTTTTCAAATGTAAAAGGCTTTATGCAAAAACGTAACCACTATATCAATGACCACATCGACGTACATAAGCAGTATCCATAGAAGCGTACATGGTGTGTATGTGCTCAATATATGCAGTAAAATGAAACTAGAAGGCTGAATGCACATCCCAAAAACTAGCCAGCAATACCTGCAAGTGTCTGTCAAATCTGATTGTTTAGGCTCAAAAACCTGTATAAATTTGCAGTAGCTGCTCCCACCAAAAACTGAAAAATCTTTCGAGAAACCTGTAGTTTTACGAGTGTGGTTGAAAACATAGCCCCAAAGGTTGATATTTACTTTCAAGGAAGTACGAAGAACACTCTTCTTGAAATTCTTGGACTTGTGTAAATAGAACTATGTGCAACAATACTCCAAAATGACTCCAAAAGACACCCAAAAATGCTTCAAAAATAGACCTTTAAAGCAAAGAATGAATCTTTGAGGGACCAAAACATGTTCAAGGTAATGTCAACCTCGGTCTTTCCCCTTCTTCAGACACCACAAGAGTGTAGCTTAATGGCAAGAGATTGCCACGGTTAAGTGAGCTCTGGGGGAATAATACTGGGATGGGTGACCTCCCGGGAAGTACCGGGAACCTCTATATTCCTTGATCGTTGAGCTCCTCCCTGATGCGCAGCCAATGGTGCCAACAGTGACTTCATTGACTCGGATGACAAGGTATGCCAAGGTCTATGCCTTGGTCGCTGCCTTAGTCGTAAGCCTTGAAGAAAGCCTTGGGGGGGGGCTTGCTTCACTTGCACAAAAGGAAACAAAGCTTTTGCATTGAACTGCTCTGATTCTAGTGAAGTATTTTCAATGGCAATTCACCATAGTGCGCTCTCCTTCTCGAGAGCTCCATGTCGATATGCTCAGATTAGAAAAACGAGCTCCTAAGGCCACACATAGTACTCCACACAAAGTGCTGTAGAATACGTAGAATACGTAGAAAAACATAGTACACAAGGAGCACGAAAGATAGACTTCTTAGGTGTTACAAATGTGGTCGAACTTATAGTCTGTGACTGGCCAGGCCACTATATGTTTTATTAAAGAAAATATACAAAGAAGTGCCTGGTGTCCATTTGGCCTTTCACATGGACACTAACGATAACATCCAATCCCCACAATGTCACACTAGTAAGAGTCACCAAGTCTCATGGTACTAAGAGACTTTACTTCATAATTAGAGAACCTTTTTCTATGTGTTTTCACATGGAAAGAAGCACCAGAATCTACCAACCACATGTGGGAAAGAGAATCAGCCATAAGAGCCTCAGTTGGCACAATATTTTCAAGTGTCAATACATCAACATAATAAAAAATAGCATTAATTTCTTCAATCTTCACAGTCAAAGTAGATGGTGCATGCAATTGTTTAACATGCCCATCAACATTCTATCCTTTACCTTTAGCATTCTTTAATGTATAAAAATCTTTCTTCATAATAATGACATTCAATATCCCTCTTCCTTGATTTAATTCTACTCTTATTCCATTGACCATTTTTTTCCTTATTCTTGCTCCTGCCACGTTGTTGATTCTTTCTTTGGTAAGAATCACGAACATTATATGCATCTCCACTCTGAGTGACAACCATAAATTTTCTATGAATATCCTCACTCAAGAATGCTCCACATATGTCATCATAGACGAGTTTACCACCAGGTGCACTATTGCTAATAGCTGTGCAAAACATATCCCATGATGATGGCAAGGTGCATAACAACAATCAGATAAACTTTATTTGATGCCATCTCTTTTTCATATGCATTGCATAACTTCTTCCAAACCTCCTCTGCACTTTTGCAATCTAATATTATAAAGTAAACGTTATCTGCCAGGTTCAAGTGAATGGTAGACCTAGCCATTTCATCTAACTCATCCCAATCATCTTCATCCATGTCAGTAGACTTCTTTGAAATTCCATTTATTACCTTCCAGTTCCTCCTTTGAATCAACACATCTCTAATCTAATTCTTCCATAGAGAAAAATTTGTGCCATCAAATTTTTGGATCACGAGATACAAACAAGGATGCAATCTACACTTTTTTACAAAAGTGGCATGATTTGCATCAACTAAAGGGCACCCCACTAGAGTACCGTGTGCTAGAGGCAAGTCTCTCCATTGGCCCTCGGGCTTATAAGTAGTGGATGAGTCTCAAGGAGGCAAACACGATCCCTACAGATTGGAATCAGTTTGAAAATCTTTTTCTAAAAGGGTTTTTTCCTGAGAATGAGGAGGAGAGAAATTGGGATGAGTGGGATAGGATTACCCAGAGAGGTAGGCCTCTTATGATCTACATATCCCACTATAGAGAGATCATTTTGAAACTTAAGGGTTTAGATGACTTCCAGAAAACCAGAGGGTTTGTTAGAAGCTTAGATAAAGCCATTAAGAGAGAAGTCAGAAGGAATGCATCTAGGACATTTGAGGAGGCGATCAGGTATGCATAAATTTATGAGCACCATAACCATCCTCAATAAAATCCTATGGAGATGGATCAGCCCCTCAAGCCTCTTAGCACGAATAAATTAAAAAAGAAGTTGCCATTTGGGAAAAACAAAATTTTCATTAAAAAACAAAGATCACAAGGGCCTAGGTTACCTACAGATCAGTTTGAGAGTGCCAAAAGAGACAACCTATGCTTTAGGTGTTTATCTCCTAGCCATTCATAGTGGAATTATTCACTCACGAAGGGGGAAGAAAATAAGAGAGGACCAGAGACTAGTACGGCCCTTGAAAAGGGCAAAAAGGCGGTCCAGCTAGTGCAGAACCTTCCTATTCATGGTAGCTCTAGCTACAAGGGAATGTAGGTGATGCACGAGGATATAGAGCACACCTATTGTTTTACTCAATCATTGTGGTAACTACAGTTTTTACCACATGACTTAGTTAAACTTCATGGTACTGTATACGGGACTAGGGTGTAAGTCATGATTGATGACTCTACCACTCATAATTTTATTAACTATGCTCTACTCAAGAAACTAAAGATTCCCCAATAGCCGAGTGCACATAAATACATAGTATCTATGATGCAAGGGGAAGACAAAAGGATATGGGATACTAGGGTATCCAATTTGGAAGTCAATATGCAGGACTATACATATCATATGGACTTCCAAATTATGAATATGGAGAGGACAAACCTTGTGTTAGGAAGAGAGTGGCTATGGGGGTTGGGAGACACACTTAAACGGAGCTATCAAAACAACACACTTGAATTTGAAAAGAATGGAAGTAAGGTTCATATTCGGGGAGAGGGAGATGTACCTAGTGCACCTCTCATTTCATCCTTAGAGTTGTATAGTCTTTGTTATTCTCAACATGTATAGGAGATGTTTTTATTGTATAGTCATGATATTGAGCATTGTATAGACAATTCATCTGATGTATATTTTCATGCTAGGAATGTAAATATGGACAGGACTTTCTATTATTATTTTTTGCAAGAGTGTGTGGTTAAAAGTTTTAAGGATCTTATGTTTGAGTATAGAGAAGTTTTTTCCACTAACTTACCTAGAGGGCTACCACCCAAGAGAGGGGACATTGACCATGCCATTGAGGTAGTTACTAACACTAACCCTATTTGTAAGCCACCTTATAGGCTTAGTGTTTCTCAACATGAGGAGGTTGAGAGGGAATTGCACGATTATTTAGATAACGGCTTCATTAAACCTAGTAACTCACCTTGGGCATCGCCAATGCTCCTAGTTAAAAAGAAATATGACTCCATGCAGCTATGTATAGACTATAGAGAACTTGATAAGGTAACTATCAAAATTAGGTTTCCAATGCCTAGATTAAAAGATCTATTTGATCAGTTACATCAAGCTAAGTATTTTACCAAGCTTGAACTTAGATCATGATATCATCAAATTAGGATTAGGGCAAAGGATGTCCCTAAGACTGCATTTAGGACTAGATATGGGCACTATGAGTTTTTGGTGATATCTTTTGGTCTCACCAATGCTCCTACCACTTTCATGAAGCTTAAGAATAGTGTTTTATGGCCCTATCTAGGACACTTTGTAGTAGACTTTTGGATGACATTGTGATCTATAGTGCATTAGAAGAGGAGCACGTGGAGCACTTAAGAAAGGCATTTCAAGAGCTAAGGGAAAATTCACTCTTTGCTAAGGAGTCAAAGTGTGAATTTTTCAAGACAGAGGTTAGATATCTTGGGCACATAGTCTCCCAGGATAGAATCCAAAATGGATCCTGAAAAAGTAAAGGCTATTATGGAATGGCCACATCCAAGAAACCTAGAAGAGCTGCAGATCTTCCTAGGTTTATGAGGTTTCTATCGAAGATTCATTAAGAATTATGTCAAAATTGATGTCCTGATGACAAAACAACTTAAAGGGATAGGGAAAGCCTTTCATTGGGGAGATTAATAGAAGCAAAGTATGGAGAAATTAAAATTAGCAATTGCTACAGCTCCACTTTTACATATAGCAAATCCTAATAAACCCTTCGTGGTTGAGATTGACGCGAGTGATTTAGCCATAGGAGCGGTTCTCATCCAGGATGGTCGACTAGTAGCTTTTGAGAGTAAGAAACTAGAACTGGCTCAGAGGAATTACTCCGTCTATGAGAAGGAGTTGTATGCAATTATCCATGCTTTGAAGAAGTGGTGTCATTATTTATATGGTGCCAAAGTCACGATAGTGTTTGATCAAAAGAGCATTAAGTGGATCTCTAATCTTGTAAGGCTCGATGGGCAGAGACCCTTCAGGAGTTTGATTATGAGCTTAGGTATAGGAAGGGAAAGTTTAATGTAGTGCCCGATTCACTTAGTCGGATGTCTATGCTCAATGGATTGAGTTTTACTCAGATCACTGGTGAGGTATTTGAGTCCATTAGAGGGAAATGTAGGTTTGATCCTGCATATTCCGAGATTTGGGAAGCCATAGAGGATGGGGATTATGATATACGGGTTTCCAGTAAGGAGGGAATATCAATGGGTATTTAAGAAGGATTCAAGTGGAAGAATTACAGTGTCCATGATGGATATCTATTATATAAAGGTAAGGTGTGTGTCCCTAGAGATTTTGAGATGAGACGACATATTTTGTATGAGTGTCATGACACACCTAGTGCGGGACACCCAAGAGTTAACAAGACTTATAATCTTGTTAAGAGGTAGTTTTATTGGTTTGGGCTTCATAAGGACATCCTAGAGTATGTGCTTAAGTGCACTAAATGCCAGGTCAATAAAACTGAGAGGTTGAGGATTGGAGGACTACTCCACCCATTGGATATTCCTAATGGGAAGTGGGAGAGTATCTCCATGGACTTTATAGTCGGGTTACCTAATACACAGAGAGGGCACGACTTAGTCTGGGTAATTGTGGATAGGTTAACCAAAATGGCTAGGTTTATTTTGACATGTAGTACAGTGAAGACACCAAAGTTGGCTAGACTCTTTGTAGAGAACCTATACCGGTTATATGGTCTTCCTTTAGGCATAGTTTTGTGATCATGATAGGAAGTTTATTAGCCACTTTTCGAGAGCAGTCTTCAAAAGGTTGGACACGAAACTTAGCATGAGTACGATCGAGCATCCACAGTGAGATGGGCAAACAAAGAGGGTTAACCAAATCGTAGAGGATATGCTCCGAGCATATGTGAATGAAAGGAAAACTAATTGGGAAGAGTACTTACCTATAGTAGAGTTTACATATGATAGTGCCAAGCATTCTTCCACCGGGCATAGTCCATTTATGCTTATGTATGGGTTTTAGCTAAGAGCTCCTTATGCAGTAGGATTGCAGAATGAAAAAGTTCAAGCTGCAAAGGATTTCTTGGAAGAGATGAACGAGATGCTTAGGCTTGCTAAGGACAGCATTAGGAGAGCTCAGGATAGGGCTAGAGCCTATGCTGACACTCAAAGGAGAGACATCAACTTTGAGGTCTGAAACCATGAAGATGGGACCCTATCCAAAACTATATCCTAGGTATTGTGGACCTTTCCAAATACTTAAGGGAATAGGAAAGATGGCTTACCAGCTCCAACTTCCAGAGAATAGTCAAATCCATCCAGTTTTCCATGTTAGTCGGCTTAAGAAAAGGTTGGGTGAATCTGACAAACTCATTCCAGATAGTGAGGTAGTAGAGCCTATTTTTGTTCAATCTATTCCACATGAGCCAGAGAGCATACTACGCACTCGAGAGAAATGGACAAGAAGTCACTTACATAAAGAGTGTCTAATAAAGTGGAAAGATAGTTCAGAAGATAGTGCCACATGGGAGCGGGTTAGCACCCTTCAGAGATGGTTTCCTAGTTTTGGATTACCTTCCCAAGGGTCTTCTTAAGGGGAAGGATAGAGGGAAACAACACGGAGATATGACCATGTACATGAAGTACATGGTGATATAGTGGGAGTGGTGGTTCTATTATTTCTCTCTTTCGGCCGGCCTTCCAATACCATTTTTGAGGAAAAAAATGCAACTAAGGGGAAGGAAATGTCATATGGAGTATCATATGTGAATAATGAATTAGAGCTAAGAATATCCCCTTATAGATTATGAGTATGATACTCACATGAGTGCCAAGAGGCACTCATATGAGAAGTTTAGAATATTGCCCATTATGGGGATTAATGAGAGAGAGAGAGAGAGAAGAATAGGAATCCACGCAGCTAGGTGGTCAGATATTTTTTCGAGCTCCGTATCCATGAGGTTTTGAGGATCGGCATTTGTACTTGAGTGTTTTGGGAAAAGTGCAGAGAGCCCCTCAAAAAGTCAGGGGAGTCATTGGAGACAATTTAACAAGTGACCTTCTGAGAAGTATCGGGAACCTCTATCTTCCTTGATCATTGAGGTCCTACCTTAGGTGTAGCCAAGGATGACTCGGATGACAAGGTATGCCAAGGTCTATGCCTTGGTTGCCACCTTAAGTCGTAAGCCTTTGAGAAAGCCAAGGGGAGGTGCTCACTTCGCTTGCACAAAAAGAACAAAGATTTTGCATCGAACAACTCTGATACTAGTGAAGTATTTTGATGGCAATGCACCACAGTTTGCTCTCCTTCTTGAGAGCTCCACGATGATATCCTCGGAGTAGAAAACTAAGCTCGTAAGGATAGTACTCTGCATAGAAGCTACAAAATACAAAGAAAAACATAGTACACCGGGAGGACGAAGGCAGACTTCTTAGGTCTTACAAATGCTCAAACTTATAGTTTATGACTGACTAGGCCACTATATGTTTTATTAAAGAACATATACAAAGAAGTGTCCGGTGGCCATTTGGCCTTTCACATGGACACTAATGGTAAAAATATACATAGAACAGCTTGAAGGTTTCAAGTTCAAAGGTAAGGAAGACTATATATAAAAACTTCACAAAGCACTTTATGGTCTTAAGCAAACTCCTAGGGCCTAGTATGAAAAGATCCACAAGTTCTTTGAAGCTAAAGGATTTCAAAGGTGCATTGTTAATGCTAACTTATACATATACTAAAAGGAGTCTTTAGTTGCAATAATCATCCTTTATGAAGATGGCTTGATTTTGGTAGGATCAAAATGATGAATGCATCCAGTTCATCATCACATAGCTTCACCTTGAGTGCCCCATGATAGATCTTGCTCTACTTCACTATTTCTTAGGCATGGAAGTGTGGCAAGTAAAAGAAGACATATTCCTCTCCAAAAAGAAGTACTCCTCTGATCTTCTTTCCATATATTACATGGACTAGTGTTTCTTGTTAAAAATTAAAGAAGTAAGGCCATATATATTTTTGCAAAAAGGATTTTCTTCAAGTAGAAGGAAAATACAAAAATGAAAAATGGAAGCATTTACTTCAGTAAGTAGCGGAGGCCAAAAGAGAATCAATAAAAAAAGAATCAAATCCAAAAACTCAACTGTAAGAGGAGTGGTTGTCCAAAGTAGTGGAGAAGTTATGGAGAAGAGCTCTCAAACTCATCATGAGAGTTTTTGGTCACTTGGCTATAAAACAGGCAAGGGAGGACACTCAAGTATAGAGGAAGAAGGCGTGAAAGTCCCCTTGTAACTAGTTCATTTGGTTTGAGTCATTTCATTCAGTTCACTCTCATAGAGTATGTCTAGCTGCATACCCATTTTTGGGTAGTCTACTTGTGAGAGTCATATCTCTGAATATACGTATCCAATTTTATCGTTTAAACATTGGTTGGAAATCTTATCTTGAGAATTCCTCTATCTAGAACAGTTTTATCAAATTCTTTATCCTCTGTGAGTTATTCTGTTTTTAGTGAAGTCTAGTTTTCAACTTAACTGAGTGGACAGGTAGCTTGTTTTGAGGCAAAGAGTTGTCAACCCAAGACTACTTCAAATTGAGTGTTTCATAGCTCATTTGAAAGATCTAGGTGTCTAGTTTGAGTGACAAAAGTTTCAAGTTCATTGCATTTTTTAGTTGGTACCAGTTTTCATTTGAAGGTTCAGCTGTTGGTAAAAGTCTTGATCCTAAGAAGGTCTTCTACACTTTCCGCTACGAATAGGAGAGGAATTCTCCAACAATTTGTATGAGAGCATTGGAGTTTGAAGAAGCAAAGCATTGGAACTGAAGAAGCAAAGGAGAAGCTATAAATCAAGGGGGAGCTTCGTAAAGTCAAGGAGGAACGCCAAAACATACTTGAGGTAAACTTCAATCTTAGAAGTTTTCAATGGCTGATTTAGGACAACAAGTTGAGAAGTTAGAAAAAGACAATTTTCAATCTTGGGGAATAGAATGACAAATTACCTTAGAGGTAAAGGTTTATGGAGTCTAGTTACTAGAGATGATCCACAACCGGTGGACCTTCAAGATCCCAACATTCCTTCGGCACAAAGGAGACAATTTGCTGATTGGGAAGAGAGGAATTGAAGGGTGATGTTCCTAATCTCACAAGTTATTTCTAACACTATGTTCATGTGCAAAGCTTAGAAACAACTAAGGAAGTTTGGGAAGCATTGGAGAAGGTGTATGCTACCTCAACAAGGTCCTAGAGGATGCAACTCAAGAACGAGCTCAACAACATGAGGAAAAGCTCAAGCCAAAGCATTAGTGAGTATACATTGAGGATCAAGGAGCTTTGAGATCAGCTAGCATCAGTTGGATGCATTATAGAAGAGGAAGATCGTCTAAACAGCCCTCAATGGCTTGAGGAGTGAAGAAAAGTGGAAGCCCCTCATCACAAACATTCTTTATAGAGACCCTCTACCAACATTCGACGAGATTATACCAAATCTTATGGCTGAAGAGGTTGCTCAACAAGGAGAAGGCAACAAAGGTAAGGATAGCGATAGTCAAATGTTATATGTAGGACGAGGTAGAGGAAGGAACTCAAGAGGAGGCTCGAGAGGAAGAGGAAGAAGCTATAACAACACAAATTTCAGCCAACACAACTCGGAGGACAACAAGGACAAGTCAAATGACAACACACATGGAAGAGGTCGAGGAAGAAATAGAGGAAGAGGTTGAGGTTCATACAATCCTCATAAAGGTATAACATGTTATCATTGTGGTAAACTAGGACATTATGCAAATGATTGTTGGCAAAAGAATGGAAGGCTAAATGGAGGCAACCAAAGGAGCCAAAATAACTATGCAAGACTCAAGTACATCAAGTGAAGGAGACAAACAAACCATGCTTGCCATGAAGCATGACTACAACAACTCGAGAAGTGATGATAAAAAATGGTTCATAGATTCAGGTTGCAGGCAACCATATGACATGCCAAGGATATTTATTCACAAAGCTACAAGCTCCAAGTGGAAAAGGATGTGTGGAGAACGACGATGAAACTCAACATGCAATTGAGCATGTTGGAGATATCAAGCTTGGAGATAAAAAGGTATTGGTTGATGTTCTTCAAGTTCCTACTATTGCAAAGAATTTGATTTCAGTAGGACAAATGGTAGAGAAAGGATATCATGTTATCTTCAATGAAAAAGGTTGCTTTATAAAGAATCCAGAAGAAGGATTCAAGGTCATTGCTCAAGGAAGGAAAGAAGGTAGGATGTTCACTTTGGACATTTGCCAACCACATGGAAAGGTGATGCATATTCAGTTTGGAAACAAGAGGATTGCTGAAATTGATTTGTGGCACAAAATGTTTGGACATATCAACATTCCCAAGCTCAAGGACATGAGCAACCATGAAGTGGTAAGAGGACTTCCAAGATTCAATGATGCTGGACTACATGAGTTTTGTGAAGCATGCCAACTAGGAAAGCAAACTTGATAACCATTCAAGAAGAGCAAATATGTGGCAAGGAATGTTCTCAACTTGATACACACGGATGTATGGGGACCATCACAACAACCATCAGTGGCTGGTAATAGATGTTTTGTCACTTTTATCGATGATCATTCAAGAAAAGTATGGATGTTTTGCATAAAACAAAAATCAGATGTGTTCTCCATGTTCAAGAGATTTAAATTACATGTAGAAAAGGAAACAAGACGCTACATAAAGACCTTGAGATCCGATGGAGGAGGAGAATATTTCTCCAAAGAATTTTCAGATTTTCTTTATGAAAATGGCATCAAGTGACAACTTACATGTAGCTACACGCCTCAACAAAATGGGATAGCTGAAAGGAAAAATAGACATATCACAAAAGTTGCAAGGTGCATGCTCAATGAGATGAAGGTGCACATCTCAAAGTTTATTCCGGTAAGAAACCTGACCTTACATATCTCAAAGTTTTTGGATGTGTGTGTTATGTTCACATGCCTCAAGAACTAAGGACAAAGATGGAGGCAAAGTTAGAAAAATGTATTTTCATTGGATATTCATCAGAGCAAAAGGGATATAGGTGCTACATTCCGGTGACAAAGGAGTTACGAGTCCCATGACATGTGGTATTTGATGAGCTAAGACCATGGTTTGGAGACAAAGGGAAAGAGAAGATTCTTGAAGAAGATTGTGAAGATGATGGAGGTGTTGTCCAAGAAGAATTTCAGCAAACAAGCACTCAAATGTCGGGTCCAGAAGCTTCTACATCACTAAGAGAAAGCTCAACATGGAAGGGGAGACTAAGGAGTCATTCCTCATCACCAACATCAGGTTATGAAAGATTTGAAGCTGAAATTGCTGCCCAAAATAGTGATTCAAATGCAAGTGAAGAAGAGTATGAAGAGGTGATTACACCAAAGGTAAATCTTAACCAGTTGAATAAGCAATATTCAAAAGGAAATGAAAGGAGGTCTTCAAGGGCAAGGTATCCAACTCAAAGGCTGAGCTATGATAGTTTTATTGCAAAGCATTTTGCATATATCGCATAGGTGGTCAAAGACAAAGAACCAGATGCATATGAAGAAGCATGTGCACAAAAAGCATGACAAGAAGCTATGCAAGAAGAGATAAAAGCTCTCAAGGATAATCACACATGGGAGCTAGTTCCAAAGGCTGAAGGTATGAAGATTGTTCCAAATAAATGTGTGTTTAAAATAAAGAGAAATGTTGATGGTTCTCTAGCAAGGCATAAAGCTAGACTAGTAGCAAAAGGATTCAAGCAAACTCACGACATCGACTATGAAGAGACTTTCAGCCCAGTTGCAAAGATGGGAACAATTAGAACCGTGATTGCAGTGAGTGCAACAAGGAGATGGCCATTGTACCAACTTGACATAAAAAATGCTTTTCTCAATGGTGAACTTCAAGAAGAGGTAAACATGAGTCAACTGATTGGATTTGAAGATAGAAAGCATCCAGATTTTGTTTGTAGATTGAAGAAATCTTTGTATGGGCTGAAGCAAGCACCATGTGCTTAGAATCAAAGATTAGTCGAGTACCTCACAAGGTGTGGGTATAGTCCAAGTAGTGCAAATCCCTCTCTCTACATGAAGAAAGAAGAAGGCAAGCATGTATATATTTGCATATACGTTGATGAGCTCATCATAACAGGAAGTAATGTTGCAAGAATACAAGAGATAAAAAGAAAACTCGATAAGGAATTTAAAATTTCAGATCTTGGTGAGCTGAAATACTTTTTTGGCATTGACATAGTCTATGGGAAAGATGGCATCTACTTGATGCAAAGAAAGTACTTGTTGGATGTTCTTTTCAGATTTGAAATGAGTGAATGCAAACCACTCACTCAACCTATGGACACAAATGTGAAGCTATGCTCAAATGATGGAGAGAAGTTACATGATGTAACTACATAGAGGAGTATTATAGGTTCATTGATCGATGCTACAATCACAAGACCAGATTTGTGCTATATTGTTGGAGTTCTCTCTCAATTTATGCAAGATTCAACAAGTGAACATTTAAATTCAGCCAAACGAGTGCTAAGATATGTGAAGCACACAGTCAATCATGCTTTGTTTTATAGATATGATGAAGAATTGCAGGTAAAGGGCTTCAGTGATGCTGATTGGGCTGGTTCGAAGGAAGATAGAAGATCCACTTCAGGTTATGTGTTCCATTCCAATTTATGGTGACAACATGTCAAGCATTCACTTGACAAACAATCCAATGTTTCATGCATGAAGCAAGCACATAGAAGTGCATTATCATTATGTTCGAGAAAAAGTTTTGAGTAAGGATGTGGATATAAAGTTCATCAGAACTAATGACTAGGTTGCGGGCATGTTTACAAAGTCCTTGAATGCTTCTAAGCTAAAGAGGTTCAAGGATGACATCAACTTGCAGGATATGGCTGAAGGTGCAAGCTCACATATGAGCTTGAGGGGGAGTGTTAAAAATAAAGAAGTAAGGTCGTATATATTTTTGCAAAAAGATTTTCTTCAAGTAGAAGGACAATGCAAAAATGAAAAATGGAAGCATTTACTTTAGCAAGTAGTGGAGGCCAAAAGAGAATCAATCAAAAGAGAATCAAATCCAAAAGCTGAACTGTAAGAGGAGTGGATGTCCAAAGTAGTGGAGAAGTTATGGAGAAGAGCTCTCAAACTCATCATGAGAGTTTTTGGTCACTTGGTGTGTACCTAAGTAATGAAGTCTTAGGGACTTGTGCCAAAGAGACTAAATCTCATTTGCCACATGTGCATACAGTGGCGGATTGACACATGCTTAATTATCAATCCCAAGAACTGACCTAACCAAGTGTATGAGGACTTGTGCACACATGATGGAAACTGAAATGTTCCAACCATTATGCATGAGAAAAGACTAATCTACCTCTCCAACTCACTTAACCTCTGAAAGTGTTTGCCACGATACCACTTAGAGTAGTTTGTACAAATTCGAATGTTTCTCCCAGGTCCGAACTCTGAATATGGCCAATAGCGGGTTCGTTTCGAAGCTCTTGATGAGACGCTTCTATTGGAGAACCACTCGAAGCTCTTCTGACAACGCCTCTTCAAGTTCTTCTGACAACCCCACTCGAAGCTCTTCTGACAACCCCTCTTCAAGTTATGGCCAAAACAATGAATGGTGGGAAACATACACACTCACTCCACAACTCGTACTAGCTCATACACACACACTACAGTAGCTCAAAAGCGATAGGGAGGGGTAGATAAGAGTCCTACACACACATTCCAAGCATCACACACACATAGAAGATCAAAGAGAAGATGGAAATCTGCAAGAAAGAAGCAAATTCGAAATTCAGGAGCTCTCCTCTTCACAAGGGCAAAAATGTCTCCACAAAGAGTCACCAAGTGACTTTATATACATGTGCCCTAAAAATGGTCCTTTCGCATAAGTGACCGGCACTTTATTGACTAAGCTCTAATTTCCTACTATTTTACAAGAGATATATTACAATGATGTGGGATTATGCATCTAGAGAACTCCTCTAGTGCATTTACATAGCTTTGAGGAAATTGTCTAAGATTTTGAAGAAGAAAAATATGCCCATTAATTTGAAAATTTTTGGGGCTTCTCTCTTATGCCTCTTTTCTCTGCAACACTCTCCCCCTCTTTGTCTCTATCGTCCCTTGATAGGCTTTACTTCTTCTTTGAAACTTGTCTGAGGCTCCTGAGTACACGCACCCAGTGGTCGAAGAAGCGATAAGGACTGCCAAAAAATTTGTTACTTTATCCGAGGTATGTCCTTTACTTCCGGTTGGCCCCTTGGTATTCCTTATATCACAAATTTGGGTTGCTGTATTAAGTAGGGTTGCCACGTATGCCATCAATGGCTAAGAATGTGATGTTCATAGTCACTCTCTTCAACTTTTCAGCCTCTACCTCTTTCTAGCTTTTGGTCTTCTGATATGTCTTTGTCTTCACACATCTGACCCTGTTGTATTGCTTGGAGCCTGTTTACTTTCTTCCACCGCACATCTTAATTTGTTGACCTCTACTCTCTTTTAAGAGAGCATTATGTTTTAAAGGCCCTATTTCTGAATCTGCTTTGTCATCCTTTAGGAACTGTTCACTTTCTTCTCACCGCACACATCCAATGGATGAGGAAGTTGTGTGCAACCTCCCATGAAATGTCCTGGTTGTTATCTTTCTTTAATTCCACTCCTCAGGACATGGATCTTTGGTGTTGTTGCCTGATGCGTGCCCCTGTGGTGCTTTGGGCAGAGAGTTGGTCATTCCTTTTATAATCTTCATTCCTCTTACTAGGTAGTTTTGGTCTTTGATTTTCTTCTTCTTCTCTTTTTGCTTGATTCCCCTTCCACACGTCCCTCCTCCTGAACTCTGTCCTCCCCGACAGGCTTTTTGTGGTGACATGAGTACGTTTGTATTGTTGTCTGCTCTTGTTGATTAAGCAGATTGGCATGGCATATCATGAACTCTTTCCATTGACTTGACTTCACCCCGTCCTCTAGTGCCTGGTGGTGATCAACAAAGAAGCTTGTTTCATAGGCCACCAATCTTGCATTAAGATTGGAAGTCATTTTTACAAAAAATTCAGAATCAATTTCAAAGAAGCCTGTGAAAATGCTTCTTCAAAAGTCTACATATATGTGTTTGGTAAAAACATGAGTCGTGAGTATAATGCCATAATTGTTAATTGTTAGTGGAGAGATAAAAAACGAGTGATTTGGATCCTTGAGTAATGCCGATGAAATTCAAAAAACTATATTTGGCGTGTTGGAAGACCTTGATGACTGTAAGTAACATGCTCATATTCCTATTAGTCATTTTGACTGCTAAATCAGGTACAGTGGTGTAGCGAGCAATCCAAAATTCCATGGTTTTAACCATGTATTCTTCAGTAGGTAGATAGTTATGCGGTGGGCTTGGCAATAGTGGATAGTTGAGCCACTGGTTATTTATGCTACCCTGGTGCTGTCCTTCCCAAAAATGCATCCAAGAGCATCTACGGGGTACTGGGCAAAAAGATGGATTTACCTGAAGTACATATGGTGACGATTCCCAGTGTACCCTTAGAGTCAGATTCTTCTCCAAAAACTTCCTCCTCCATATGGGATCGGCTTTGTCGAATTCCTCTTGAGTGTAGGAGAATGTTTGCATGCTAAATTGGAGGTTGTTGTCGGGCTCTTTATTTATTGTGGTCTTTATATATTGGCATGTTTGCTCTTTAAGTAGTCCATATGGTATATTAAATGGTTTTAATATCTGTTTCAAATTTTTACTTTCAATCTTTGCTTCCTTCATGACCTTGATGACTTGATCTTCAAATTCTGTAGTAAGTTGGGACACCAGTAGTGCCCGCTCCTGCCAGCCTAGTTCTGTAATATCTTGAGGATGGCGTTCAATTCAGATCTTCATTTCTTCCCTTAGCGATGAATGATGTAAGGGGGGAGAGAGAGGACATACCTCAATCTCCTCAGTAGCCTCTCTGGAGTGTGGAACTATTGGTGTCCCCTCTGTTACCTTATGTTTGAGTTGATCTTGTAGTTGCTTGATCAATTTATCCTTGTTCTTCTGTGGTCTTTAGAAGCTTTTCTTTGTTGTTGAGGAGCTCCTCGCCAATTGCCGCGACTTGGTTTGCATCTTCCTTGCATTGGACTATATACCTATTCTCTGCGACTTCCACTTCCTTCTCAGTTCTGCCGCATCGTCCATGTACCTTTTCTCCCATTTCGCGATTATTGCTTGCTCCTCCTTGAGCTGATCTTCATACCATGCGATCTTTTCCTCCAATCCCTTTGTGTCTTTATCTCCCCCTTCTGGAGGTTCTATCGGCGGATTGCATAGTAGTGTGTTCATTAGCTCCTTGTTCCTATTATGGAGGTTATCCACTTCGTCCATGTATACTTTGATTTGTGTTTCCAAAATTTTGCTACGAGCATTCATTCGTGTCTTCTCAGCTTTGCTAGCATCACATCTGTTTTGTAATTCTTTTACCTGTGCTTTCAGCTTTTGGTTTTCCACTTCAAGAGAATTACATTGTTCCTTGGCTTCCTATATATCTGCCTCTTTCTCAAGTATTACCTTTTGAGCATGATTTAACTGGGCAGATAAATTCTCACCTATAGCTTGGAATTCGTTCTTTTCTCTCATTGCTTTGTTGTAGTCAGCGTCAGCCTCAAGCATTAACTGTTGAGTGTCCACGGTAGTTTTGATCATATGTTGCAATATTGGCTTGAGCTGAGCGACGCCCACGTTCATCCAAGTTTTTGGGATGCTCGCAGCTTCCCCTGTATGTACATCCTTCCCATGTTCCACATGTATAGTCTCATTATGTGGTTGTCTAATTTGAAGCTGTACTTCTTGTTCTTTGTTTTTGTCTTCTTTATTAACGACCTTCGTGGCACTCCCTTGAAATGTAACATCCATAGGGGAGGGTTCTGCCATGAACCTTATTGGTGTAAAGGGTTCTAACTATTCCACTTTATTATCCTCTAGTTCTTCCTTGGGATTTTTGAATGATGCCTCAGCTGCAAGCATAGTCTCTTGGATTTGAATGTTAGAATCTTCATTTAACTTGATGACATGTACTCGTTCTTGGGAGACGTCCTTTCCTGCCTTGTCTTGGCTGGGGATGATGGGCGTTTGATCCACCTTTGTGCTTTCTTCTTCCACACTCTTGTTCACTTCATTTAACTCTTCCCATTGTCCATCATCTTTGGACTCACTTCGAATGTCTACATTCAACAGGGAGGTGTCTGGTTCCTCTTGTGCGTCTGATGATGAGCTTGAATTTACTAAACCCAAGTCCATGTATCTATGCACCTTGGTCAACCTTTTTCTTTGTTCTATATCTGGATGGGCTTGCTGGTAATGGTGCCCTTGGACTGATAGATTGACTTGGCCTTTAGTGTATTGATGTGTAGCTTCCAGGGTTCTTGTCAATTCCTCTTCCATAATCGGTCGATGGTCTTCAATTCTTGTCTTTGGAAGTACATGTGCCCTCTTTGTGGCTGGCACTTCTGCTTCTGCTTGCATCATTTCCCTTAGTCTCTTTGTACCTCTCATTCTAGGTTGGAAGCTAGTTTCTGCTTCCTCTATGATTGTTACTCCCTTCTTTTTCTGAGGAACTGTTGCTACCTTTGCATATTTGGCCATGCCTTCAGATGATGGCATCTCTTTTAACTGCTCTCTAATGCCCAAGGCATGATATATCAATATAGTCAAGGCCACACTTCCATTCAAAAACTTCTTGTGATTCCATTGCTTCTTTGCCTCGAACAACCGTTCTTGAATATAAGGAGTCATATTGACTTGATTTCCGATTTGCTTAATAGCATGTGACAGCATTTGTACTACGATCTTTTGTGGAGCAGTGTACCTGTGCATGTTAGGAAAGCAAAAATGTTGATGGATGAGCCTCACTTCATCTTCAATATCAATTCTATTAATGTCACTGAAAGTTTGGGCCTTTGCTCCTCAACTTTCCTCCTTCAAGATTGTTGTCTGGTCCTTCTCCCATCCAAAAGCTTCTTTGTTTAGATCATGTGTGGATTGTATTATGAACCATTCTCCAACTACATCTAAGACTCTAGCTTCCAACACCAATGGATCATGTAAGGCAGGCTGCAAAGTATTCATAACTTGGGCACATCGCTGAAAATCGGGCTTGTATATTGGTAACTCAAATCATTTATGAATGCCCGCCTTTTTCATAACATCCATGATTGATGTTAGCTCATGCACTACCTTGAAGTCTTTGGACATCACTGGGAACTGATGATATGTATCCATGATTTTGATGGTCACTAGGAATAAGTAATCTCCTACAAGTTGGTCGTCTCCAAACCAATGTCCTTTTGCTTTAGTCACACTCTGCAAAGGGAATTCTAGCACTTCCTCTTGAATGGTAGCTTCAGAATCTTCGGAAGCCATCTGCACTCGTAATGAAAAGAGCATTAGCTTCAATAGAAGACATATCTTTAGTGATGTGTATTGTAGTTGCTTTCGCTTGTTGCGTCGCTCCGTTCCCCTTGAGTGTATACGTAAGATCTCTTACCACATATTTTTTTCATTTTCATTCTTGAAAGAAAACAAGAATTAGTGTAGCCAAAGCATTTATTTATTTACATAGTAGGTTCATTCCTATAGAAGTAAAAGCTATGACCTGTCCCCACATGGAGAATGTGCATCACTAATTCTATCATGTACATCTTGTGCCGATTTCCTGGCCTCGTATATCATGCATACTTTAGGTGCATTTGAGGCTCCATGTGTGCAAATGAAATCCTCTTGGTTCGGTTGTTCCAGCCCTTGTTGTTGCTTTGGTTTCCAAATCCATTTTGTAGTAGAGGTTTTTAGCCGTGTCTTCTCCTCATTTTGTCGTGCTGCAGCCGCTTCGTTTGCCTTTTTTGTTGTTTGAGTCGTTGGATTCCTGCTTCTCCGATATCTGTGACTAATCTTGCTTGGTTTCATGGTTTTATTGTGTCAATCTAATGTTTTCTTGTGCTTGTCTATCTCTTGAGTGGCGACTTGTCAAACATTCTTTGGAATCCATATTTGTTGTCGAGTTTGGGCCTCTACCAATGACCTTGGCAACCATACTCTCAGGAGTTGCTTTGATTTTGATTTTGGTGAAAAAGAACTCTTCTCCGCCCTTGTCTTCCTATGATGAATGACTTGCGTTGGCATTGCCTTCTCTGATTCCTTCACTCGATCCTTTCGAACCCACTTGAAGCTAGCATTTCTTGATTGCGAGTGGTTGATGGTGGATTTCAATGCTGCTGATCACTCTTTTTCATAGAAGGCTTTAAGACTATTGTCCTCCTTGGTTCCCTTCTGTTCACTAGTCAAGTAGGATGAATCTACTTTCTCCTTGGATACATTGGGGTGTGAATTTCCTTCTTCTGTCGGACCTGCTTCTGATTGATTGGTGTTGAAATCATTTGCTATGTGCTCTTCTACGATTTGTTCAGCACTTTTGATGACTCCCAATTTATGAGAGGGTTTTTCTCTTAATAGACTAAAGATTTCCTTGTACCCTATTTTGGCTGAAATGTATTCTTGAGCTAGGTGGATGCTCACCTCATTATCAATGATCCAGTCTTGTCCCAGGATCAAGTTCTCTATTAGATATTCATATCTGCATACTAGAACTCATTGTTCCATAGTTGAATTTCCTAGGTGGAGGGATACTATAGCTTCTCCAAGGCATTCTATAATTTGACCTCCCACACCTATCATATGTGCTTTCGTAGGTGTTATAGTCGTTTGAAGATGCATGATGATTGTACTTCGTATGCAATTGAGTGTTGCTCCTGAATCTATCAAGGCATCTATTAGCTGGTACTCTGTCGTGCCAATTCCTAGGTTTAAGTAAGGTTGGGACATGCAGACATTGGTTGTGTCAGACTTATGAATCAGATAATTAACCATGGGGGCAGGCTCTTCTCCTTGTAGATACCGTTCATCTGATAATTAGCCATGGGGAAAGTCTTTCCGTTTCTTGATGTGCTCTAAGGCTTCTTGTTGTGCTTCCTCTTTAATTTGTTCTTCCTCTCTCTTCCTATTTTGCACACCTATGAGACGTGCTAACATATGGTCTGTCAATGGCTCCATATATCGTTTTACTCGACATCCACTTATGTAGTTAGGAAGAACATCTCCATCCAGAGTAGCTAGATTAACCGCTCCACTGGTGGAAATCCTATTGATTATGAACGGTCCATGTATGCATTTTTGTAGTTTCTTGGCATGTTGCTTCAAGGTGTACACCAAGACTAAATCCCCTTCTTTTAGTCCCTTTTCTTTGATGTGCGCATCATAATATGCCTTTTGTCTTCTCTTGGACGCATAAATTCTTGCAACAGCCTGCATCCGGGTTTCATGTAGTTTCTCAATTTCATCTAGTTGCTTGGATAATTCATGCCCCGTCCATTCATATTGTTGGGCTACTCTCAAAGTTGGCACTAGAAAATCATATGGAAGGATCGCGTTTTGTCCATACACTAGGTTGAATGGGGTAGTCCCAATGGCAGTCTTGTAAGCCACTTGGAAGACCCAAATTGCATGATGCCATTGTTTGTCCCAATCTGACCTTCCGCTATTGACTATCTTTGTCAATACAGTGCATAACACCTTATTGGAACTTTTCGCTTGACCATTGGCTTGAGGGTGATAAGGGGCTGACTTTTTATGGATTACTAAGAATTCATTCATTAAGGACTCCATGACTTCATTAATGAAATGAGTTCCTCGGTCACTTACAATCTCAATTGGTAATCCAAAGCAATTGAAGATGTGCTCGAAAAGAAACTTAGCAGTGGTCTGAGCATCATTCTTCCTAGTAGCCTTTGCCTCTACCCATTTAGTCAAATAATCCGTAGCTACTATTATGTATTCTGCATGTGACCCTTTGGCTAGTGGGTTAATGGGTCCTATGAAATCAATACCCCATTTGGAAAATGCCCTAGCGCAAACCATAGGTCTCAATGGCATGTCATCCCGTTTAATTGGATATTTGGTCCTTTGACAAGTCACAGAACTCCTAACATATGTTTTAGCATCCATATGTAGAGTTGGCCACCAAAAGCCTGCAAAGAGGATCATTTTTGTAGTCTTCGCGGCTGAAAAATGCCCTCCTATGGCACGTGCGTGTGCCATGTCTAATATGGGCAAGTACTCCCCTTCATGCACACATAGTCGCAACTGATTATCTTTCCCTCTCTTGAATAATTGTCTTCCCATGATTACGTAGTCCTTGCTCATTTCTTCTAGGGACCGCTTCCTTGCTAAGCTAATTCCCTCCTCATGTTCTCTTGTCTTTAGGAATTTCACTAATGTCTTACTCTAGTTGGGTGCTATTGTAGAGAACGGTAAAGGTTTATGATCATCTGGAATGATCTCCTAACATTCAGTGCAATTACTAACAAATTCATGGACATCTCTAGGCATATCTGGCCAATATACTCCTAACTATTTTTATTCTCTTAGAGTTCCATGAGTTCCTTTGTGCATTCTCCATTTGTTTACATGGGCTTGTTCTATCAACTTCTTCTGCTCGTCTTCCTCAACACACCTTGATAGTACACCGTTGGGTTCCGTATAATACACACTTCCTGCAATAATGTGTAGGTTGCGTGATTGCAAAATCTCCTTTTTACTCCTCTTATTAATTGAATGTTGAGGACCATGAGTGAGTATTGGAATTAGCCTCTCGGCCCACTTGGGATACGCTTCCAAATTAAACAAATAAGTGTCTGGCATATCGTCTGGTACTCCACTTGGTGGTTCTCCATGTGATAGCCTAGAGAGATGATCTACCCTCACATGAGTCTTACCCTTCTTCACGATAACTTCAAAATCGAATTCCATCAATAATAGAAACCATCTCACCAGTCTTCCCATGTTACAAGGCTTATTGACTAAGTACAATAAGGCTTGATGATCTATGAAGAACTTGAACTTGTTGGCTAAGGGATAGTGTCTGAATTTTTTCACAGCATACACCATTTCTAATCCCTCTTGCTCCGTAGTTGTATAGTTCGTAGTTTGAAGCATCCACATGAATATGAAATGGCTTGTTCCAGTTCGGTGTCTTCAAAATTGGGGCCGTGCTAAGATGTCTTTTTAGCTCATTAAATGCCTTTTCACTCACAAGGGTTTGGCAATTATGGCATACATGTGGATAAATTGACGATAGTACCCACAGTGTCCCATAAATGTTTGTACTTCTTTGGCATTCTTAGGTCTAGGAAGTTCCAAAATTACCTTGATTTTGTCTTCATCCGTAGATATTCCATTCCTAAACACTATGTGTCCTAAAATCTTCCCTTGTCTTACCATGAAAACACACTTCTCAGGATTTAGACAGACTCTATATTGTCAGCATTTATTAAATATTTTTCTCAATTCAGGGATGTGTTCTTGCCTTCGATTTGAATATGTACATAGGTCATCCACATATACTTCCATACTTTTCTTTAAGAATTCTTTGAAAATGTGACACATCAACCTTTGGAAAGTGGCAGGTGCATTAGTGAGTCCAAAAGGCATCATTCTAAAAGCATAGACTCCCCATTCAGTTGCGAATGCGGTCTTATGTTGATCTTTTGTAGCAATAGCTACTTGGTTGTATCTAGAGAATCCATCTAAGAAGCTATAAACTTCTTTTCTTGCCACTCGTTCTAGAAGGTGATCGATGATCGGAAATGGATAGAATCCTGGCTACATTGACCTTCTTTAGATTGATACACACTCTGAGTTTCCCGTTCTTTTTAGGTACAACCACTAATGGCGACACCCATTCGGTGTGTTCTATCTCATAAATGAATCCAGCTGCTAATAACTTGTCTATTTCTTCTTTTATTTTAGCAGCATAAACCTCATTATATGTGTAAGGGCATTCTTTTGATGGTTTTGCATCTGATGTCATTGGTATTCTATGCGAACAAATGGAGGGCTCCACACCCTTGAGGTCCTTATACGTCCATGCAAATACATCTCGATACTCTGGGATCAAATGTATGAATTCTTCTTCCTCTTCTGTCGACACATCTTTTCCTATGTATGTACATCTTTCTTCTCCATCTTCTACTGTTACTATGATCTTTTTCGTTTGCTCCTTATTGTCGTAAGCCTCTCCTTCTCTTGCTTCTCTTTTAGGCATTTGAATAGCTATTTTTCTCTCTTCGAATTCATATCTTTTGAAATTATCTCGGGTACCTCAAAAAGATCAGGGTTTGGTTCGATCTTACTCACACTTTCCTCTTGTGTTGGCACTATAGGGGCTACTTCTATTGCCAACACTTTGTTCATTTCGCACTTCTCTTCAGCTCGAATGGCTTCTAGGTAATGTTCTTCTGAATCAAATTCTGGTTCCATCTCTATGCTCTCGTACTCTTCTTTCCATTCCTTTTCCAATATTTCTTCTGCTTCTACTTCTTGCAGGACTACCATGGACAAGTTTACGTCGTAGCCTTCTTCGTCCACACATTCATTCATCGTCAAGACTTCTTCATTCACATATACATCTAAGATTGCTAGGATCTGCATCCATCCATGGGGTTCAAATGCCTCATCCGGGAAGATTTGAGGCATGTACATTGGGTCTTCTATTGGTCAATAATTTGGATGTCATAGGGGCCATGATTGCCTCTTGCTCTCGTCTTTCTTGGCTTCTTTACACATCCATAATTTGGCATCCTCATGCATCCAACATTGATTGCTTGATCTAGCACTATGGATAGACAAATCATCCTCTTCCTTATGTATGGGCTTCCATTGTAGTGGGGGTACATCTCGGCATGCAAAGGTGTGCAAGTTTATCTTGGTGGTATTTCCTTGATGTTGAAGATATAATGAATCTTGTCCCCAATCTTGTAGTACCCTAAGCTGTTTCATGAAGGGTCGTCCTAATATAATCTCATAGTTATTTGCTTTTCCAAATTGACAGATAGCTAAGGTATGCTCAAATTCAACTCCATAGGTGGTTATCTTGATCTTTTCTAATATTCCCAAGGGTTTCTCAACATGGCCATCAGCTAATTGGAGCTTCATTCGAGTTGGTCGTAGGGCAGGTTTTCCCCATTTCTCCCAAATTTCTTTGGTAGTGATACCTACTCCTGCTCCGGTGTCTAATATGGCTTTGGTCATGTACCCATTGTATGGGACTGGTAGACATGTGTTACCCTCATCTCCTTCACTAAATTCTCCAACCTTATCCACAAGGATCTGTACATTAGGTGGGTTTTCATCTCCCTTGTTTTCTTGCTCATTCTTCCCCTGATTTGACTCCATTTGTCCCGCGATTTGTTTCCATAAATGTTGTTTAACATGAAGTAGTTCTTCCACAGTCAATTGGCATTGAACATTGGTCTTTTTAAGTTCTATTAAATTGTGTGAGTTCTTGTCTGAGATTACTTTTTCTTTTCCTCGTATTGTGGGTGCACGGATGATCATGGATTCCTTCTCATATTCTCTCGTATAGTATGGTAAGGCAGAAACACTCTGAGCCTCCTCTTTATTTTTTTCTAATCTTGAAACTTCCTCATATATTTCTTCCATGTTGGGACTTGGTTGATAATCTTCCACGTCTAATGCCTCAAAAGGAGGTTTCACAACTCCATTATTTTTCCATTGATCCTCTCGAATCCTAGTCCACAATTCTTTTGACCAATTAGCCTCTAATTCTGGGATGGTAGACATACCTTCTCCTAGTGTATTGGGTAATTCTTTCCCTTCACTCCTCTTTTTTGGTTCCAAATCTTTGGTTTTCAGAAAACTTTGATATTGAGTTTCAGGTATTCTTGTTTCAGGGAGGGTCGGGACAGTCTTCTCTAGGGCGGTTTGAGCTACCTCTATGAGTTTTCTACATATAGCTAGTCTTTCCTTTTCTAGTTCCCCGTGTGGGTAAAGTTTTTCATGTTGTTCTATGTTTGGTCCATTCTTGACTCTAGCTTGGTAAGCTTTCAACCACATGTCTAAATCATCCGGTTTTGGGTCAGCTAGGATTGATCGTGGCTTCTCTGGCTCTCATTTTTGTGGTATAATAGATACTTTCTCTGGAGCTTCAAGTTCCTTAGATTTCTTATTGCTACGCGTATGTCTCTTGTCTTCCTTGTTTTTGTTTTTCATCCATTTTTCTTTAAGTTTTTCTCTCCTTTCCTTCCACTTTTGGCTTTTCGTTGCTTGAGTACTCTCGTGTGGTCTTCTGAATCTTCCACTATTTGAATTCTTGGGTCTAAGATTTTACTATTCCCTCATTCAAGGTTTGTTTGTTTTCCTTCTTGCTCCTTTGTTCGTGCTCGTGTAATGGCCTTTAATGGTATTGTGTATTCCTTGTCACTTCCCGATGATTCTATCACTTTGATCGCATTAATAGGTGCTGTATTCGGGGTCTTATTGGGGTTTTTTGGGCAATCCCTAAAGAGATGTTCCTTTCCACAATCACTACAATACCCTTCCCAAGTCCTCGAAGGCGGTTGGTTGTACGACCGAGTGCATTCTCTGATAAAGTGGTCTCCTCTGCATCGATAACACGGTCCTCTTGGCATATATGGTCTAATAGGCGGTCTTACGGGCACCTGGACTTTAGGTGCTATGTACATTAATGTCGCCACCTCTTGTCCATAGATATTGTCATATCCTTTGTATCCATAGTATTGTAGGTCATAAACTTGCTCCTACTCCATTATATTTGCATCATATGAATAGTACTCTCCTTGGGTTTGTTCATATCCAGAATTCATTAACTCAGTACTGGATATTGGAGATGCTGGCACTATGGCTCCTTCTAAGTTTTCCTCTAGTTGAGCATACTTGACGTGTACCACATGTTGAGGAAGTGGCGGTTGTGGTCCTAACACTAGCTGTGGGTTTCTAGATTGTGCTTGCTCGTATGGCCTAGGTACTCCTGATGGTCGTGGGTAGAGATTATACCTTGGAATTTCCCTGCCTGGTTCTCTAGGTGGATATCCGTATGGCCGATATTGAGGTGGGTTTAAAGGTCGTGTCTGCCTATTGAATGGGCAATTCTCCATGGTATGGTTGGTGCATTTTTGTTCTATGTGGAAATATAAAGCGGTTCCTTGATGGCTCTGCCTATTGTAAGGGTAAGCCTGAGGCCCACCTATTCCTCCTCGTACACACATGTGAGTGGGGTGATCACTTCCACATAGGCTACATCTTCGCAACATAGGTACTCTTAGAGATGGATGCTGGTAGTTCCTTTGTCCGTGCACTCCTAACCTCTTCACTACCAGTTCTGCTAGTTCCTCTACGTTACTGGAGTTGGATGTTACTGTGCTTCAGGTGTCTTCTGATTTAGTAGGATTGGTTGTACTCTTGAGATCATCTGCTAGGTTGTCCTCTAAGTCAATACATTCTTGAAGACATTCGATCAATGTTTGTAGCCTCTTTACATAGACTAACGTTCTCAAGGTTCAGTTTGTTAGTCCGTCCAAGAATAATGAGATCATTTTTTGCTTCATGGGTCTTTCTGCCACCAAGCATCTATCAACATAGTGATTGAATCTTCGTGCAGTGGTTTTCACGATGTTCTGTTTAAAGCTATGGATTAAAGACAAAGAGTCGTGTTTAATCCCTCTTTTAGTAAACTCCCCTATGAAATCTTGAAAGAATTGCTCAATATCTCCAAATTGATTGGGGTCTAATGGCTGGAACCAAGTCAGAGCCGTTTCTGTGAGAGTGAGTCCAAAGGACTCATATTGCACAAAGAAATCATCCACTTGTTCCGCTGTTAGCACTTGTTTAAATTCCACAATGTGGTCGTAAGGTTCCCCCAATCCATCATAATGGCTTCTCATACACTTGGCCACTTGAATGGGTCTTAATCTTTGCATGGGCTCTGGTTGTCTAGGCATTACCGCGATTGCTGGTCTCATTGGGTGTAATCCGGGTTGCACTCCTAGTGGTGGTCTTGGCCTTACTGGTGATTGGTATTGGTTGCCCAATCTGGGGTGTGTTTGATTGTGTGCATGCACTCCGGGCACTATGAATTGCACATGAGTTTGGTTTGGGACACTCCGATGACTCGTTTGTCCAGACATTGTATGTTCTGTTTCTTGTTGTGTTCCAAAGGGATTTTGAGAGGTAGTTGCTTGCTCTCACTGAGGGAATACAGGCAAAACCATGTACTTCAGTCAGGCCCTATCTATGGCATCAAGAAGCCAATATCTTCTATGGTTCTTGTCTAGTTATGTGACTCTAGACTCGTCCTCGGGATCCGTTAACTCGTAGAAAGTCATAGGGCTTTCTTCCCATCCTTGTGTGGGTGAGTCAATTTGGAGTAATAAATTTGATCCATGGATCAAGTAGACTTCTAACAAGTAATCGTCTGAGGTATCATGTCCCCTCTCAAGACTTGAGTTACCACTGATTTGCCTCTGGGAGTGGTTACCGACTCCTCAGGGTCTGGTCTTCCTGAATGTTCTTGCCCTTCTACTTCTCCTCTCTCATTGATCAATTCTGGATGTTCTGTCACTACGTAGATGTGTCCCAACTTATCCATGTATGCTCCTCCTTCATATTTGATAGCTGGTCTGGGCACAACTATGGAATTGGTGGAGGTCACCATCTTGGCAACTGATCTATTTAAACCATCCAGGTAGATGGGAATCTCCTGGGCATTAGTCGACACATATTGCAGGGAGGTATAGTACTCCCCTTCTATAATAGACATGAAGTTTCTCCCAGGAACAGGACCTTGCATGTCTTCTGAAGCCATGGGTATCTCCTCCTCTGAATCACTAGAGGTGTTGGAGTAGGTAGAGCGGTGACTTACCTGAGCAGTACTTCCTACCGATGATATGACACTTCTCCGGCTACTTAAGACCCTTCCAGACCTCAAGTTTATCCACCCTCTTGGACTATAGTTCTCTACCTGAGTGGCTCTTCAATTGCCTCAATTTTACCCCTGAAAAATGATCAAAGTGTTCTGGACGATACCACTTTGGCGATACTGCACTAGGCGATACCAGTTTACCGGATGATACGATACTGTTATAGTGGAAGATACGATACCACTCGAAGACACGATACAATACCAGAGTAGTGCATGATACGATACCTCTGCACTTTGCGATACGATACCACAAGAATCGGCGATACAATACCACCCGAAGACACGATACAATACCAGAGTAGTGCACGATACGATACCTCTGCACTTCGCGATACGATACCACAAGAATCGGCGATACGATCTTGGGTGCACGATACGATACCAGTGACACGATACGATACCAGAAATCATGGGATACGATACCTAAAGTTTAGGCGATATGATACTAGAATTCTCATGATACAATACTCATTCTACGGATGATACGATACCAACTTTTTGGCACGATACGATACTAAAAAGGGTCGTGATATGATACTGGAATTATACGCGATACGATACCACAACAACAAACAATACGATACCGCTCGGTCCATGATATGATAGCGTGATCGGAACAATACGATACCAAGTGGACCGGGATACGATACCACTGGCAAATCGCAATCGCGATACCAACCTGGCGATATGATACCAAAAATGGTATCATGATACCACATGTGGTAACCGGCCATATGATACTTCAGCGAGTATCGTGATACCAGGGAATTTTGGTATCGCGATACCAAAACTCAACCGATCGCGATACAGCAGCCAAATGAACTCCAAATGCAAAAATTTTTTCAACCCGTGGTTTCTCTCTGACTCTTCTTCACTCATAATCACTACAATTTTTTGGTTTTTATAGTTTTTCGGTGACTGAAGATTATACTACACTAAATTGGCAATTTTTTGGGATTTTTCTTGATGATTTTGACCTACTGCTACTCCACTTCTCTTGCTAGCCTAACCCTAACTCTTTCTTCTCTCCCTCTCTCCTAACCCTAAGCTTAAACACTCATTACACACACCTCCGAGATGTGAAGTAACAAGTGCTGAAGTATTCAACTACTTGCCATGGAAGAAATTCACTTCTATAAGTACGATTTCCTCACTCTAGAGCTATAACCATCCCGAAGGCACCTTGGTTGGGCGTGTTCCTCGGCAACGGCACCAAAAACGTGTGTACCTAACTCACGAAGTCTTTGGGACTTGTGCCAAAGAGACTAAATCTCATTTTCCACACAAGTGCATATAGTGGTGGATTCACACACGCTTAATTATCAATCCAAAGAACTGACCCAAACAAGTGTATGAGGACTTATGCGCACATGATGGAAACTAAAGTGGTTCAGCCAATATGCATGAGAAAAGACTAATCTACCTCTCCAGCTCACTTAAACTCTGAAAGTGTTTGCCGCGATACCACTTAGAGTAGTTTTTAAAAATTCGAATGTTTCTCCCAGCTCTGAACTTTGAATATGGCCAATAGCGGGTTCCTTTCGAAGCTCTCGGCAAGATACTTCTATTGGAGGAGTGAGACACGATTCTAACAACCGCTCTTCAAGTTATGGTCAAAACAGTGAATGGCAAGAAACATACACACTCACTCCACAACTCATGCTAACTCACACACACACACACTACAGTAGCTCAAAAGCGATAGGGAGGGGTAGATAACAGTCCTACACACACATTCCAAGCATCACGCACACATAGAAGATCAAAGTGAAGATGGAAATCTGCAGAAAAGAAGTAAATTCGAAATTCAGGAGCTCTCCTCTTCACAATGGCAAAAAAGTCTCCACAAAGAGTCACCAAGTGGCTTTATATACATGTGCCCTAAAAATGGTCCTTTCACACAAGTGACCGGCACTTTATTGACTAAGCTCTAATTTCCTACTATTTTACAAGAGATATATTACAATGATGTGGGATTATGCATCTAGAGGACTCCTCTAGTGCATTTACATAGCTTTGAGGAAATTGTCTAAGATTTTGAAGAAGAAAAATATGCCCATTAATTTGAAAATTTTTAGGGCTTCTGTCTTATGCCTCTTTTCTCTGAAAAACTTGGCTATAAAAGAGGCAAGGGAGGATACTCAAGTATAGAAGAAGAAGGCATGGAAGTCCCCTTGTAGCTAGTTCATTTGGTTTGATTCATTTCATTAATTTCACTCTCATAGAGTATGTCCAGTCGCATACCCATTTTTGGGTAGTCTACTTGTGAGAGTCATATCTTTCAATATATATGTTTAAACATTCATTGGAAAGCTTATCTTGATTACTTCTTCTATCTAGAACAATTTTATCAAAATCTTTATGCTCTATGAGTTATTGAGTTTTTTTAATGAAGTCTAGTTTTCAGTTAAATGAGTGCACAGGTAGCCTGTTTTGAGGCAAAGAGTTTCCAACCCAAGACTACTCCAAATTGAGTGTTTGATAGCTCATTTAAAAGCTCTAGGTGTCTAGTTTGAGTGAACAAAGCAAGTTCATTACATTTTTCAGTTGGTACTAGTTTTCATTTGAAGGGTCAGCTGTTGGCAAAAGTCTTGATCCTGAGAAGGTCTTCTACACTTTCTGTTGCGAATAGGAGAAGAATTCTCCAACATTTATTAATATCGATCCCACTTGATCCAAACATCAAGTTCACATTGGATGAATCATCATCACTTGAACATGCATGCTTATTGATAGCTTGTTGGCTCTTTACTTTACCTAGCGAACACTAGATGAGATATTGCCTATGAAGTTGACATACACATTCAATTTGCACATCAACCTTGTCAGACACATTGTGATACTACATAGAGACTACTTCAATATCTTGCCCTCACTTGGCAACATGGTCTTTATAACATAGAGGGCATTGATCTTGCAGGATATTCAAATTTAGTTTACGTTGGTAATCCTGGCTCACGACGGTCTACTTCTAGATACATAATCTTTCTTAGCTCACGACCCATCTTGTGGGCAAGTAAGATGCAGCCTATAGTTGCATTGCCATCCACCAAGGATGAGTATCGAGCATCCATAATTGCAACATGTGAGTCCATGTGGCATCAATGTTTATTATGTAACATTTGTGTTTTACAAGATAATATGGCATGCATTTGCACCAATAGCTAGTAAACCTTGGCAGATGCTAAGAATCCAATATTCCATGCTCCAATGAAGCTTATCGAGATCTAGTACCATTCAATCTGTGAGAATCTTGTATCACTAGAACTTAATTTGGGCATTGCACCTATCAGAAGAACTTGTTGGACATGTTCACAAAGGCTTTACCTCCAATTCCACTCTAGTGCTTGGTGGACCCCTACAACACTCAACTACTCCAAAATGGATTTGTAGAGGGGGTGTTGATGATATGAGTTCTTCTACCTCATTTATATTTATATCCACATAAGTGAATCTCCATTTTGTATCCAAGGGGTGCTCCATTTTCATATTACTTTAGTTGTATCTCAATATATTTGTGTTCATTGCCATTTTCTTCTATCATTGTATTCATATTTCTTTAGGGAATTATCTCACATATGATGTAGTTTGGAGGGCCCTCCAACTCTATATAACAAGGGACTCTCCTCCACTTTGTACTTGGTTAGAAGCTTGTAGAGCCTACTCCATGCTCTTTACAAGTTCATTTCTATACCATGTGAGTTTGTTGTTGTCATAGATTTAGGATCTACTTCAAGTGCATTTACTATGCCGTCTCCACCTATGCAAGTGAAACTTAGATGGGATGGAAAGGATGCCCAAGCTTATGCATTAATTGCCTTTTCTATGAAGTGACATATTGTTTCACCTATTCGGTCATGCACTACTTCAAGAAAAGCTTAACATACACTTGCTTCTTTGTATGTCATGTGTAATGAAGCACATGTTGCTTATTTGAGAAACCAACTTGAAGATGTATGTATGGCTGAAAATGATTCAGTGGATGCATGTGTTGCATGCATCAAGGATTTGAAAGATCAATCAAAAAGCATTGATGAGATCATTTTGAATGCACCACTCATTTCTACACTACTTAAAAGGTTGCAATAATCATTTCAAAGCTTTGCTACCACACTTTGCTGCAAAAGGAAATCCAAATATTTGTACTTTTGATGAGGTTGTGTCTCTTCTTTTGCAAGAAGAGCAATCAAGGGTGACTAGAAATGGTTTACTTGAGGGAACACAAACACTTGTTGTTAGCTCACAAAATGGTTGGTTTTATGCACTAATGTGGTTCTATTTGGCAGGAAAACATGTTTGATTTCAGGTACTTGAAGAATGAATTTGATGATTGATGAGAAACATGTGGAGATATTGATTGCAGGGATGTGGAGAAAAGGGATTGAGCATGGAGGAGCCTCCTAAGAACATAGGGAATATTGATGTGCAAAGGAAATTAGAAACTGCTTGTTTCAAGGGGGGATGCTTTCTTATCAAACATCAAATACAATCGCTTGACCGATTTCCGGAAAATGAGAAGAGTGCGATGACAAGGGCGGACCTGGACAAAGGTATTCAAGGTAGGGAAATGATTTTTTGTTGATCCATGATGTGAATGATGATTGACTACAGGTTTGCAAGACAATCTTCAAGGGTTGGCTCATGATCACATTATTGATATCCTTCTTGAGTAATTGGTTTTGTTTATTGCATTTATGACTTGGATTGAGGGAAGCATATGGACGACATGGTTTTTGTTTCAGGTTTGATTGTAGGAGAGAATGAGTTGAGAAAGGGTTTGTGCATGAAGAGGTAGTAGGAACATTTGATCCTTGGTATAATGGAGGTGGGTATGTGAATGCACTGATGTAGGTAATGGTATGGACGATAGGATGAGTTGAAGGGTAGGAGAAAGTTTTGTGCATGAGAATTATGTATGAATAGAGATCTTGGAATATGCCTCTGTGATTTGTTCATGGTTAATGGGTTGGAATGCTTCGTAATGATGTTTTATGTATCTCCATGAAAGTGAGCTAACCATTTGAATGAGTGACAGGTGAAAAGAAAGGTTGCAAAAATGCTCGTCAAGGACGACATCGCAAGCAAGGAAAGGGGAGTATGTTGGCTCCAGGTGTTGTTGATTTTTGGTGTACTAATAGGTGGTCATTTCAAAATATGTGTGTTTGATTTAGGTGCAAAGGTAAACAACTTTTCAATTGCGTCAAACTCCAGTCTCATATGTGTGTGGCTTGGACGCTTTGAGCTGGATGAAGGTAGGGGCAAGGGGTCAAAAGATTCATATTGAGCTTGTGGAAAAGATGTTTTTGGAGAAAAATGCTATGCTAGGTGCAACATTGGTTGATATGTATATGAAGTGTGGCGCACTTGCAAAAGCAGAGGAATCCTTTTCTGAGCTTCTTGTTTGGGATACTATTTTTCGGAACATGCTCATCAAGGGATATGTTCAACATGGCTTGCAACATAATAATAGCAATTAATGAAGGCAAAAAGGTTCACTATGAGATTGCAAGACAAATGCATTGCAAAAGGAAACCATGTTGGGGAGTGCATTGTTGGATATGTATGGGAAGTGTGGGATCATCAAGATGGCACGGCATGTCTTTAGTATACTACACGAAAAGAGCATCAAATCTTGCAATGCTATGCTTGCAGCTTATGTTGGCCAAAAGCAAGGCAAACAAGCTTTGCATCTATTTAAACCCATTTTTAACTATGGGCATGATTTCGAACAATTTGACATATGTGTTTTCCATACAATCATGCTTAGTGATTGCAAAACTTAATCATTCCATCGTTTCAAGTGAAAGCTCAAACAAGGCCTTAGTGCTTAGAATTAGGCAAGCACTACATTTAAATGTATGAATGGAAGAGTTTGACTCTAACGTTCTCATCAACACTGCCCTTTTGACTATGTATGGAAAATGTGGATACATCAAAGAATTTGAGGCAATATTCAATGATATGCCTAGACATGATGTTGTTCCTTGGAATGCATTGTTTTCTGCATATCTGGACCTTGGACAAGGGGCAAAAACTCTGAAGTTGCATAAGAAGATGCGAAACCATCAAATCATTGGAGGGGGGGGTGGTCACCTGCCCTCTTAAATGTTAGAAGGGTGGGAGTGCCCCATGAATGCACACCCCAGGAGGGAAATATGTTTTGTTGCTCGTAGTAGTTGAAAGGAGACCACCAGCGAGGGGGGCCTTATCAAAAAAGAGAGGAGCAAAATCATCGGGGGCTCTCTCCCTCTCGTTTTTTTTCACAAACAAAATAAGGGGGGGGACTGGCGGTCGCTATCTGGGCCCCAGCAGAAGCTTCGTTTTTTGGGGAGATAGTTACTCGCTGCCCGAGAAGGGTTCGACAGGAGGTTGAGGGTTGCCTCTGGCGGTGCATCAGAGTATTGGAGGGGGGACACGGGCTTTTGTGGAGGCGGGTTCCTGGCTGCTGAAGTGAGGGTATGGCTGCGTTAGAGCAAGAGGAGAACCATCCGCCAAGTTTAGAAATTTGTTTACCTGTAGCCAATGCTGCACTATTCAGCTTGAGAGCCAAAAATCTACAATAACAGTGGTAAATGCTCCTTTCAACACCAGGACATACTCCTCGTTTCTATTTTGTTACGAAGGTTGTCCCTTGTTTTAGGAAGTCCGTGCAGTGGAGAAGTCTATAGAAATGACTGGCCCTTACAATTCAGAGTTGGATCTCTTGATCGATACTGTTGTCTGATCTTTCATGTTTGTTGCATCTCAAGTATGCTTCTATTTAATTACTAATGCCCATTGTATAGGTCTCCTAAGGTGATTAAGCTTTTCTCCAATGCTTCAGATGTGTTAATGAGTATTTAAAATGCATGTCCTTGAGGAAATTTTGGAAATGGGAAAAGGAGGCCAATTATTTTTTAGGTGCAGAAATGTGGGAAGTAAAATTCCTCTTCCAGAGGGTTCCCCTCCATACAAAAGATGCTTAGAGGCTAGAGATCATTACATCCAGTGTTCCTAAAAAGCAAGGCATCCACACCTAGACCACATATCCATATGATCTTCCTAGACAAAGAAAAAAGTGCATATGAGACAACCATGCCATCTCCAACCACTTAAATAGTTCATCTGGAAGATATTGAATCCATGGTAATGCAAGCAAGGATCAAGAGAAGACTCCCTCATGAAGAACATATAGTGGCCTGGTCAGCCACAGACTATAAGTTCGACCACATTTGTAATATCTAAGAAGTCTATATTTGCGGTCCCTGTGTATTATATTTTTCTGTGTAATCTGCAGCCTTTGTGTGGAGTACCATGTGTGGTGCTTGGAGCTTGGTTTTCTACTCCAAAGATATCTTCGTGGAGCTCTTGAGAAGGAGAGTGCACTGTGGTGTATTGCCATTGAAATACTTTGCAAGTATCATAGCATTTTGAAGCAAAAGCTTTGTTCCTTTTGTGCGAGCGAAGCGAGCACTTAACCAAGGCTTATGACTAAGGTGGCAACCAAGGCATAGACCTTGTCATCAAAGTCACCAAAGTCACCATTGGCACCATTGGCTGCCCACGAGGGAGGAGCTCAACGATTAAGGAAGATGGAGGTTCTGAGTACTTCTTGGGAGGTCACCATCCCAATACTGCTCCCCTCAGATCTCGCTTAACCGTGGCAATCACTTGCCACTAAGCTACACTCTTGTTGTGTTTGAGGAAGGGGAAAGACTAAGATTGACATTATCTTCAACATTTTTGGGGTGTTTTTTGGAGCCATTTTGGAGTACTCTCATGGACAGCTCTCTTCACAAAGGTCCAAGAACATCAAGAAGAGTGTTTAGGTCCTAGGCCCAAGGGAAAGATGCTTACACACGATGATAGTTTGATTTTACTTTTGGTGCTAGGTCAATTTTCTTACTCTAAGTACGCAATTGTACCCAAATGTGTTTGTGTAAACAAGAGGAATGGAAACCCGAGCACAATTGCTAATGGAGATCTGACTTTGATTATTGACCTTCTCAATCTCACTCTCCCCTTACTCACTTTTTCTGTCCCTTAATCTTCCTCTATTTCTAACTCCCTCCCCGCATGCACTCTCTCACTTACACTTCCTCTCTTCTTCCCTTTTCCCTTCCTTTCCCTTCCCTTCTCTCTTATACACACACATAAAATCACACCCACATTTAATTTATTTTTTTCCTTCTCTATCTATCTCCCATTCTCATTCCCTCTTCTCTCACTTTCTCTCTGAATCACACACACTCTCGCTTCCTCCTACTCCCTCTCTCTCTCACTGTTTCTCACACTTCCGCTCACTCTTTCCCACTCCCACTTTTTCTTTCTTTCTTTCACTTGCACATCCACTTCCTTTCTCTCCCACTCTCACTCACTCTACCTCACTTTATTGTTGTCTTTCACTCTCTACCTTTCTTTCCTCACTCTCTTTCACTATCTTTCCCTCTTTCTCTCTATCTCTCCCTTTCTCACACACTCTTCACACACATACACTCATACACACTCCTCACACATATACCCACATGCCCTCACTTTCCTTCACCCTCTCTCTCTCTCTCTCTCTCTCTCTCTCTCTTCCCTTGTCACTTTCTTTCCACTTTTTCCACCTTCTTTCCTATACACACTCTTATGCTCACACACTCTCACCCTTTCTCTCTCCTCACTCACCTCCTTCTCTTGTTTTTCTCCTTTCTCTCTTTACTCTTCTTCACTTACTCTAAGGCCATCTATAGGTTCATAGAAAATGATTTAATTCCCAATAATACCATTATAAGAACTCACATGCATTACCGTAAGCCACGGATGATCTAATACAACACGTAGAGAAATCTATGCCCTCTAATTTGTGTGTTTAGCGTCATAGAGAATATATGTAGCACCTTCTAGGTAAAAAAGCATGTGTCTCCCTTTTAACCCTTCTAACACAAAATTTGGCTTCATTAATCATATCAATAGCCTTCCTAAGGAAGAAACACTCACTACAGTCATATTCTACCTCTTCTCCTAATAGATGCAACCTTTACATGATGTGTGAGTACCTAAGTAGTAAGGCCTTAGGGACTTGTGTTGATTGAGACTGTACCTCAATCACGCCACAAGTGCATATAGTGGTGGATTCATACATTTTTAATTATCAATCTAAAAGATTAGACGTATCAAGTGCATGAAGACATGTGCACATGTGATGGTAAGTGAAGTTTCAATGCTACAATGCATGTGACTTGTCTCAGCTACCTCTCCAACTCACTAATTCTCTGAAAATGCACGTCGTGATACCTGTTATAGTAGTAAGCACATATTCAAACTTTTCTCTCAAGTTCGAACCAAATAGAAGGTTCATTTAGAATCCTTTGAAGATATGCATCTAATGGTGGATTTTCAATTGAATCTGAAAAACATGCATCAAGTTATGAGCAAAATAGTGAATGGTTGGAAACATCAACACCTACTCCACAACTCCTCAAGCCTCATGCACACACCACAACCATTCAAACACAAAGGGAAGGGGTAGACAACAATCTTACACACACATTTCAAGCATAATTCACACTTACAAGCTCTTGGAGAAGAAGAATATAATCAACAGGAAAGAGGCAAATTCAAAAATCAGCTTCAGTTCTCACAATGGCAAAAAGTTTTTACAAAGAGTCACCAAGTGACTTATATACAAGTGCCCTAAAATTGGTCCTTTCACACGAGACTGGTACTTTTATTGAAAAACTCTAATCTCCTACTATGTTACAAGGACTATGTTACAATAATTGGGGTTTATGCATCTAGAAGACTCCTCTAGTGCATTTACATAGCTTCATGAGGTATTTCTAGGCATTTGAAGAAGAAAATTTATGCCCATAGTTTGAAAATTTTTGGGGCACCCTTTTTTGTGCTCTTTTCTCTACAACACTCTCCCCCTCTTTGTCTCTGTCGTCCCTTGATAGGCTTTGCTTCTTGTCCGAGGCTTGTTTATTTTTTGTTCAATACATGTATCCAATGGTGGAGGAGACAGTTAGGACCTTCAAAAAATTTGTTGCTTTATCCGAGATGAAGTCCCATGCTTCCTTCCTCCCCTTGGTATTCCTTACATTCATATCTAAGAGTGGCTATGTTATCATTGATGCATGTTAAGCTCTTTTCCACCGCACACACCTATTGGCTAAGAGTGTGATTATCTTAGTCACCCATTTCAACTTCTTAGCCTCTACCCCTTTCTAACTTTTGGTCTTTGAATAAATCTTTGTTTTCACTCTTCAAGACCTCCTTATTTTGCGCTGCCGCCTGATGCATGCCCCTATGGGGCTTTGGGCAGAGGGTGGGTTATATCCATTGAATAGTTTTTCTTTTTTATTTTCTTCTTCTTCTTCTCTTACTTGATTCTCCCTCCACATGTCCCTCCTCCTGAACTTTGTCATCCCCAATAGGCTTTGGTTGGCAATGTGAGTATCTTTGAATGGTTTTTTGCTCTCTTTGATTCAGCTCATTAGCTTCACATATCATTAGTTCTTTCCATTGGGCTGATTTTACCCCATCATTTGGTGCATGTCAATGATCTGTGAAGAAGATTAATTCATAGGCCACCAACCAAGTGTTTAAATTGGAAGTCATGTTTACAAAAATTTCCGAGTCCATTTGAAAAAATCCTGTGAAAAATGCTTCTTCGAATGTCTACATATAGGTGGTCGATACAAACATTAAGCATGAGTATATGGCCATGATAGTCAGTCAGCTAGGCATTATTGATAGATCAAAAACTACAGCATTTGTTCCTTGGTTAACATCGATGAAGTTCAAAAATGTATATTGAGCATGTTTGAAGACTTTCAAACTGTGAGTAGCATACTCAATACCTTGTTCATCATCTTGATTGCTAGGTCAAGAACTATAGCATATTGTGAGAGCCAAGATTGTATTGTACGTACCATATATTCTTTGGTGGGTAAGTAGTTATGTGGTAGGCTTGGTAACAGTGGGTAGTTCAGCCACTGATTATTGAGTGTGCCCTGACGTTGTTCTTCCCAAAATTGCATCCAAGATCTTTGTGAGGATGGTTTTACTTGTAATAAGTATGGTGCTGATTCCCAATGCACCCATAGAGATAGATTCATTTCCAAAAACTTACATCTCCAGATCGAATCTTCTTTGTCAAATTCTTCTTGTGTATAAGAGAATGTATTTGTTTTGGACTGTAAGTCTTGATCTGGTTCCCTTTGTGTAGTCGCCTTGATATTATGCTTGGTTTCTTCTTTCAATAGGCCATATGGTACATTGAAGGGATTCAAAATTTGCTCTAAATTCTTGCTTTTGATTTTGGCATCTTTCATGACCTTTACTACTTGATCTTCAAATTGTCCCATAATGTGGGACACCAATAGTGCCTACTCGTTTTGGCTTAGTTTTGCAATAGTCCATGTATTTCTTTTAGCACTCTTCTCTACTTCTCCCTCGTGTAGTGGTGAATTATGGATGGGAGGAGAAGGAGGATGTACCTCAGTCTCCACAATAGCTTCTTGAGAGCTTTCAACTACTGGTGTCCCCATATTGTTTTCCTTTGTGATCTATTGTTCTAGATTTTTTATGAGTTTGTCTTTATCTTTTATTTGTTCTTTCATGGCTGCAAGCTCTATATCACTTTGTTTCTTGCTTTCTCTTAAGATTGCCATTTGTTCTGCATCCTCATTGCATTGTTCAATGTACTATGGTTTAGTTGCTTTCCATTTCTTTCTTAATTCATTTGTGTCATACATATATTTCCTTTCCCACTCTTCTCTTAACTCTTGATCTTGCTTTAGCTGATCTGGATACTTAGCTATCTGAGCTTCTAACTCCTATGTATTCTTTTGGTTATCTTTTGGCACTTGAAATGGTTGGTTGAGTAGGATTGCATTCATTAATTCTCTATTCTTGTTTCTTAGGTTGCTTCTTTGAAGAGCATGATATTGGCGTACCACTTGCAAATGAAAGGTAACCTGAGGTACTCCTCCTATCATCTTTGCATCCTGCCCAATCTGCATCTGAGTAAATTTTAATGTCCAAGTCTGATGTATAAGGGAAATATAGACCATGATGTTGAGTACCCTTAAGGTACTTCAAGATTCTTTTGGCAGCCTCCAAGTGAGGTGCCCTAGGCTTGTGCATAAACTGGCTTAGCACACTTACTCCATAAGCAATGTCTATCCTTGTCAAAGTAGCATAATTCAAGCTACCCACTATGCTTTGGTAACCTGTAATGTCATCAAGTACATCACCTTCATGAGCACTTAATTTTAGGTTTACCTCCATTGGAGTACTTGCAACTTTGGCATCCTGCAAATGAATCTTCTTCAACATATCATGTATATACTTCCTCTGAGTAATGTATATGCCAAAGTTAGTATAGACTAAATCAAGTCTAAGAAAATATTTTAGTGATCCAAGGTCACTAATTTTGGACTCCTTCATCATCTGATTCTTGATCTGTTTGATTCCATTAGCATCATTACCTGTAACTATGATATCATCAACATATACACAGATATATTACCTCTAAATTATTTCTCTTAATGAATAGAGAAGTATCTACTTTACTCATGACAAAACCTTGGTGCTGAAGATATGTGGTCAACCTATGGTTCCATGCCCTAGGTGCCTGCTTTAATACATAAAGAGCTTTATTCAATTTGCATAGATATATTACCTTGTTTGGATCCTCATAGCCAGAAGGTTGTGACATGTACACCTCCTCTAAAATCCAGCCATTCAGAAATGCATTTTTTACATCCAACTGATACATGTTCCAATTCTTTGATGCAGCCACACTTTACGATTGGCATTTTGGCCACAGGTGCGAAGGTTTCCTCATGGTCAATGCCTTGGGTTTGTGCAAAACCCTTAGCCACAAGTTTGGATTTATACTTGCTTATTAACCCATCATAATTTCTCTTTATTTTATAGATCCATGTAGAACCAATTACCTTCATACACTCCTTCTTTGGTACTATTTCCCAAGTGTCATTCTCCTTGAGTGCTTCAATCTCCTCATCCATAGCTTCCTTCCATTTTGCCTTGGTTTTAGCTTCTTCATATGATGCTGGTTCTTCAATTGATAGATCTTTGGCAAGATAAACAGAGTGCTTAGTAACAACAGAAGTTTCATACCCATATTTGATTGGTTTCTTGCTCTCCCTTTGTGATCTTCTGATTGCTTGATTAGAGGATTCAAGTATATCCTCTAATTTCTTCATCTTGAGTTTACCTTTGGACTTCCATGCCTTGAATTCTTCAAGGTTAATGATGTCTTCATCATCTGAATTGGTGTCTTCATTCTGAGTAGGCTCCTCCTTAGTGAGGCTTGGAAACTCCTCTTCCAAGTCATAAGGTATCTTTACCTTCCTGCATTCACTATCAAACCAAGAGTCATTTTCATCAAAGACAACATCTCTACTGACCATGAATCCTTTGTTTGATGGATTATAAAACCTGTAACTTTTTTTATTTAGATCATATCCAATGAAGATGCACTTCTCTGCCTTTGGGTCTAGCTTACCTCTTATTTGTGAAGCGATATGCACATATGCTACACATCCAAAGATCCTACAATGATCAAGTGAAGGTCTTCTACCATGCCATGCTTCATATGGGGTTATCCCATCAAGAGATTTGGATGGCAACCTGTTTACCAAATAAGTGGCAATAGATACACTCTCTGCCCACAAATAGTTAGGTAATTTTTTCTCATTCAACATTGAACTAGTTGTTTCAACTATCAATCTATTTCTTCTTTCAGCTACCCCATTTTGTTCAGGAGTATACCTTGTGATAATTTCTCTCTTAATTCCTCTGTCCTACAAGAATGCATCAAAATCATTTGAGAAGTACTCAGCTCCTCCATCTGAACTTAGCCTTTTTAGATTTCTCCCTGTTTGATTCTCAACAAGTGCAAGATACTTTTTAAAACAACTGAATACTTCATCTTTCTGCTTCATAAAGTACAATACAGTGCACCTACTGTAGTCATCAATGAAAGATACATATTACCGTGATCCAGAGATTGAGAACTCCTTTCTTGGTTCCCATGCATTTGTATGAACAAGTTCTAGGTAGTCATCATGCATGTAGTTGTTCCTTGAGAAGGGTAACCTGTGAGACTTTCCAAAGTGACAAGCACCACACTTATAAATCATGTGTTGCTTGGATACATTAGGTATCGCAAGCACACATTGATCCCTACATATTTGTTTCAAGGTTCTTTCACCTACATGCCCTAATCTCTTGTGCCAAATTTCAAGCTCTGATAATGTTTGATCCTTATAACTATAGAGTGCTATGTTCCTTGTATCCTCAAGTTCAAAAGTGAAAAGTCTACCTATCTTTTCTCCTTTGGCTATTCTTTTGAACCCATGCTTGGGATCCTCCACAAATGCTCCATATTGGTTGAATGTAACCTGCAAACCTTTTTCCACAATCTGTCCAACACTCATCAAATTCTTGGTAATAGTTGGTACATATAGAACCCTACTCAACATATTTTTGTTCCCATCAGAGGTCTTAACATTTCCAACTTTAATTACTAAGTGGTTGATGTCATCACCTGTTTGTACTTGATGCTTACCCTTTGGTTCCTCAAGGTTGCCTGCCACATGATTTGAGCATCCAGAGTCAATGTAGAAGAAATGGTCATCATTTGTACCTGGTTTTGATGTCATATTCAAAATTAGAAGAGAATCTTCTTGCTCCTCTATGTAGTTGTTGGAATCCTTTCTGGATTTGTATCCTCCTTGGTACTTGGCATTATAGTTGTTGTTGTTATATCCTTGGCGGTGATTGAATCTGCCTCTTGATTGTGTGTATCCACCTCTTTGATATCCTCTACCTCTCTGATTCTTGAAGTTCTTGAAACACTAATCTGTAGTATGATTTAATAAACCACAAATATTGCACGGTGAGGAGGTACAAGGTCTCTCCCTACCTTGTTTGTGGAGAATGAGTTCTCCTATGCGCAACGGAAATGTGTAGTGAAACCTTGTATGTCCAGCACTTGGACAAATAGCTACACCTTAGATAGCTTTCTGATCTCAACACAAAACTGAAATGGACTTGAGCCTTTAGTCAATCAAAGTAGACAAAGAGAGCTTCCTAAAAATCTATAAATGACTTAATTTGGACAAGTTTTGATTAAGAAATGCAACTGACAAAGATGAACTACCTGTCCACACAGGTATGCTGAAGATCTAAGCTTCACTCTCAGACTGATAGCTCCCTGAATATATATCCTTTGAGAAAGATATTTGGTATAGAGAAAGTAGATACCAATAGGTTTCCAAGAAGCAAAAAAAAACAACTAATTTGGATGAGTTTTGGTCAACAAATGTAACTAACCAAGATAGACCACCTGCACACATAAATACACTCTAAAGCTAGACTTTACTCTTTGACAGATAACTCACAGACTATAAATCTTCTGAATGCGATATTTGGGACAATAAAAATAGATGCAACGAGATTTCCAATAAGAGAAAAATCAAGCAATTTGGATATGTTTTGGTTTGGACTTTGGTTCTGATGAACTTTATCTCCACATCTTTGCTCAGTACCTTCTCCCTTACATAATGGTAGTGGACCTCTATGTGCTTGCTCCTTGCATGAAACATAGGATTGCTTGCCAAGTAAATACTTGACATGTTATCACCGTATATAGGGATGGTTCCAACTTGCACTCCAAGATCAGCCAAAAGCTTTTTAACCCACATTGCTTCACATTTGGCAAATGCTAATCCTCTATATTCAGCCTCCATGGATGAAAGTGCAATACTAGGTTGTTTCTTTGAGCTCCATGTGATAGGTTTGCTTCCTATCATGAACACATAACCTGAGGTTGATCTCTTATCTTCCTTTGAACCTTCCCAATCAGCATCGCTAAATCCGTTGACCTGCAGTTCTTCATCAAACTTGTAAAACAAAGCATGATTAACTGTATGCTTTATGTATCTCAACACTCTCTTGGCTAAATGTAAGTGTTCACATAAACTGAGAAATTACACCAACAACATAAGATAAATCAGGTCTTGCAATGTTTGCATAGATTAATGATCCTACAATGCTTCTGTATGTCATTACATCTTCCAATGGTTCTCCATCATTTGAACAAATCTTTGTATTTGTGTCCATGGGTTGAGTGAGTGGTTTGCATCCACTCATTCCAAATCTGAAAAGAACATCCAACAAGTACTTCCTTTGCATCAAGTAGATGCCACTCTTTCCATAAACAACTTCAATTCCTAAAAAATATTTCAGCTCTCCAAGATCTTAAATTTTAAACTCCTTACCAAGCTTCCTTTTGATATCTTTAATCCCTGTAACATCATTTCCTGTTATGATGAGGTCATCCATGTATATGCAAATATATACCTCTCTATTTTCTTCCTTCTTCATGTACAATGAAGGATCTGGACCACTTGGGTTGTATCCATACTTAGTTAGATTTTCTACCAACTTTGATTCCATGCTCTTGGTGCTTGCTTCCAGCATAAAGTGCCTTTTTCAACTTACAAACAAAGTGTGGATGGTTTTCATTTCAAATCCAACCGGTTGACTCATGTATACCTCTTCTTGTAATTCTCCATTAAGAAATGCATTTTTGATGTTGAGTAGATATAATGGCCATCTCCTTAAAGCACCAATTACGATTAATGTTCTGATAGTTCCCATCTTTGCAACAGGGCTGAAAACTTCATCATAGTCGATGCCTTGTGTTTGTTTAAATCCTTTGGCAACTAATCTAGCTTTATATCTAGCTAGTGAACCATCAGCGTTCCTCTTTACTTTAAACACCCATTTGTTTGGAACAATCTTCATACCTTCTTTCTTTGGCACTAGCTCCCATGTGTGATTATCTTTGAGATCTTTGATCTCCTCTTTCATAGCTTGCTTCCATTCATTTTGTGTGCAAGCTTCTTCATATGTCTCAGGCTCTTTGACTTTGATAACCTGCATCATGTATGCAAAATGTGTCGCCATAAAACTATCATAACTCAACCTTTGAGTTGGATACCTTGTCCTTGAAGATCTTCTTTCATTGCCTTTAGAGAGTTGCTTCTTTAACCTATTTAGCTTTAGCATCGGAGTGATTACCTCTTCATATTCTTCTTCACTTGCATCTACCTCACTATTTGTAGTAGCACTTGCTTCTTCGGCTCTACTATGAGCTGAATTTGGAGACAAAGAATGACTCCCCCTCCATGTTGAACATTCTTCATTTGATGTAGATGCCTCTGGACCTGAAACCTTTGTGCTTGATTGTTGAACTTCTCTTTGATCTGTTCTTGCATAATCATCACAGTCTTCTTCAAGAATATTTTCCTTTCCTTTATCTTCATACCATGGTCTTAGTTCATCAAAGACCACATCTCGCAAGACTCTTAATTCCTTTTTCTAGGGTTCTAACACTTGTATCCTCTTTGCTCCGTCGAGTAGCCGATGAAAATGCATTTTTCTGATCTTGGTTCCATCTTTGTTCTAACTTCTTGTGGAATGTGAACAAAGCAAACACATGCAAACACTTTGAGGTGTGTAAGCTCAGGTTTCTTACTTGCATATACCTCTTCTAGAGTCAAGTGATGTATTCCCGATATTGTGCACCTATTCATCCAGTAAATGGTGGTTGTGGTAGCTTCAACCCAGTAGTACAATGGTACCTTCAGCTCATTGTGCATGCATCTTGCAATTTCAGCAATTTGCCTATTTTTCCTCTCTGCTACTCCATTTTGTTGTGGTGTATACCTACAAGTGAATTTCCTTTTCATCCCATTTTCTTGTAGAAAATCTAAAAATTCTTTGGAGAAGTATTCTCCTCCACCATCAGACGTTAAGGTTTTCATAGACCTTCCTATTTTTTTTTCAACTTCAACTTTGAATCTTTTGAATATAGAAAACACCTCTGATTTTTGCTTCATACAAAATAGCCATACCTTTCTTGAGTGATCATCAATGAAGGTGACAAAAAATCTATTACCATCCATTGATGCCTCTTGGATTGGTCCCCATACATCCGTATGTATCAAACCCAAGACATTTGGAGCCACATAGTTGCTCCTCTTGAATGGCTGCCTTGTTTGCTTTCCTAGTTGACAAGCTTCACATAACTCATGTAGTCCAATGCTATTAAATTTTGGAAGACCTCTTACCACTTCATGTTTGCTCATGTCCTTCAGCTTTGGAATGTTGATGTGTCCTATACTTTTGTGCCATAAATCCAGCTCTGAAATCTTCTTGTTCCCACATTGAATGTACATGACCTTTCCATGTGGATGTTGGACGTCCAAAGTGAACATCCTTCCTTCTCTTCTACCTCGAGCAATGACCTTGAAGCCTTCCCTTGGATTCTTTATGAAGCACCCATTCTCATTGAATATGACATGATAACCCTTCTCTACCATTTGTCCTACTGAAATCAAGTTCTTTGAAATTGTAGGAACATGAAGAACATTAGATAGTACCTTTGCTCTACTTGTATCTCCAAGCCTTATATTTCCCATATGTTCAATCATGTGTTGAGTATCATCACCTGTTTCAACACATCCTTTTCCACTTGGTACCTGTAGATTAATGAACAAACTTCGTTGGCATGACATATGGTTACTACAACCTGAATCAATGTACCATTTTTTATCATCTTCACAAGAGCTTCTATACTCATGTCTCATTGCAAGTAGTGTGTCCTTGCTTCCTTCACTTGAGGTGCTTGCATAGTTGCTTTGGTTCCCTTGATTGCCTCCATTTGGTCTTCCATTCTTCAACCAACAATCACTAGCATAGTTTCCTACTTTACCACAATGATAGCATGTTATACCTTTATGAGAATGGTAGGCGCCTCGACCTCTTCCTCTACTTCTACCTCAACCTCTTCCTTGTGTGTTGGCATTTGATGCATCCTTGTTGTCTTCCGAATTGTTTTGGCTGTAGTTGGAGTTGTTGTGACCTCTTCCTTTTCCTCTTGAGCCTCCTCTTGAGTTCCTTCCTTTACCTCGACCTGCATATAACGTTTGGTTGTGGCTGTCCTTTCCTTTGGGACCACCAAAGTTAAGCTCTCCTGTGACAAGGTGAGGGATTAGTTGTTCAAAACTTGGATATGCATCTTTCAAGTTAATGGAAGTTATAAAAGGCTTCCACCTTTCATCTTCTCTCAATCCAATGAGAGTATAACACACAAGGTCTTTGTCTTCAACCGTTGTGACAATAGAAGCTAAAGCATTGCTTAGCTCCTTAATCTTCAAAGTATATTCAGCTATGGATTGACTCGAACTTTTCTTGATTGTGTTCAACTCATTCTTGAATTGATGTTTCCTAGCTTTGGTATTTGTTGAATACATCCTTTCAAGAGCTTCCCAAGCATCCTTAGCTTTCTCTAGATGTTGAATATGCCCTATCATGGCATTAGTAATGACTTGCGAAATGAGGAACATGACTCTCCTATTCCTCTCTTCCCATTCGTTTGCTTGCCTCCTTTGGACTTCGATGGCCATAGCTTGATTGATTTGAGGTTGAGCATCATCGCCGCTCACAATACCCCATAAGCCTTTGCCCATTAGGTACTTGGTCATTCTAAACTTCCACATGGGATAGTAATCCTTATCCAACTTCTCTACTTGTTGACCCAGGTCATCCATTGAAGATTATCAAAGACTTTGAGAGTTACCTCGAATAATTATAGTCCTTTGCTCTTGCATTTGTGAAGCTCCTCCTTGTTTTGTACCTCCGCTTTTGCTTTCCTTCAACTCCAGCTCTATTGATGAAGCTTCAGCACCAAGTTCGCTCTGATACCAACTATGGAGAATGAGTTCTCCCATGCGCAACAAAAATGTGTAGTGAAACCTTGTATGTCCAACACTTGGACAAATAGCTACACCTTAGATAGCTTGCTGCTCTCAATAAAAAACTCAAATGGACTTAATCCTTTAGTCAATCAAAGTAGAGAAAGACAGCTTTCTAACAAGCTATAAATAACTTAATTTGGACAAGTTTTAATTAAGAAACTCAACTGACAAAGATGAACTACCTGTCCACACAGGTATGCTAAAGAACTGAGCTTCACTCTCGGACTGATAGCTCTTTGAATATATATCCTTTGAGAAATATATTGGGTGTAGAAAAAGTAGACACAAATATCTTTCCAACAAGCTAAAAAAAAACTAATTTAAATGAGTTTTGGTCAGGAAACTCAACTAACCAAGACAAACCACTTGCGCACATAAGTACACTGTAAAACTATAGTATCTCACGGAATATAACTCTTCTGAATGAGATATTTGGGAAAATGAAAATAGATGCAAAGAGCTTTCCAATAAGACAAACATCAAGTAATTTGGATATTTTTTGGTTGGGAAACTTAACCGACCAATATAGACTACTTGTCTACATAGGTATACTGAAAAACTAGACTGCACTCTTTCACTGATATCTCACAAACTATATAAGCTTTCAAAGAGAAATTTGGTATGCAAAAAGTACACACGATAAGCTTTTCAATGAATGTTTAACTGCAAGAAATGATTACATATGCACTGAGATATGAGCTCCACAACAGAGTTATGTACAAACTGACGTGTGGCTGGAAGGAGTCTAAGGGAAGACAAAATGACAAAATGGCTAGATCCGATTACTAGGAGCTCTTGCCTCTTTCTCTCCTTGTTTTGAATGTGCTCCCACTTCACTTTTATAACCAATGAGCATGTGAAGAAGTTTTTTTCTCCTTCTTAACTCACCACTTTCCCCACTACAAGGCAAGATATTGTATCTCTTACTCATCATGAATTTTGACTATACATTTTCTTTTATTATTTTTTCCTTTTTTTCTCTACTTTTTCTTTATCTTTATATTTGATAAACTTATCCAAGCATGGCTCATATGAAAATGAGCTTGTACATTTATCTTCAACATTGTTTACCTCCTCTGCCCCTTCCTCTTGACGATCTACCTCTCCCTGCATAGTTGACTTGGGAGGTAGTTCCCAGAGCTATTACCTCTTGATGAGTCTCCATTCTTGTTGTGCTTGGCTTCATGTGTGAATAGTTGCCCCATGAGTGTGGTAAGATCTAGAATCTGCATGTCCATGTACAAGCCCATGGTAGTTGTGAAGCTTTCCCATTTGTCATCTGCTTTAATACCATTGATAACTTGCCTTACAATCTGCTCCTCTTCAATTTCTTCTCCTATACTTGCCAGCTGATCTGCTACATCTTTAACTTTGGTCACATACTCTGAGATAGCTTGCTTAGGTTATTTCCTTTGGGTTGCGAATTTAACCCACAACTGATTCTTCTTGGCCCTTGTGTTGGAAGAGAAATAAGAAGACAATGTTTCCCAAGTCTCTTGGGATGTATTACAGTTCCTAATATATGGAAGAAGAAAATGAGAAATTGAGTTGAGTACGTAAGACCTTGCTAATGCATCCTTGGCACACCATGTGTTGAGTCTTTCATGCTCTTCCCTTGTAGGTTGTCCTTTTCTTCTGAATATGGGCATCTTCTCATCTCATGAGATGTATCCATAGAGGCTCCTTCCTTGTAGGCATGTCTTCATCCTTAGAGGCCATGCTTGATAGTTGTTCCTATCCAATTTATCAATGAAAGAAGGAAAACCATCTCCCATTTTACCTTAACTTTGCTCTGATACCACTGTTCGGAAGATAGATGGACACTTCAAGATAATGAGTAGGTACTGCCAAATCTTGCTTTGTACCAGCCCTTCTATGCTTTAGAGTTGATAGTTGAACCCTCTTAGCTTTCCAATGACACCATAAAAGTGCCTATGTACTTTGGAAATGATGTATGAAAAGATTTGATCAAAACAGCCTAGTTCAAAATAGAAGACTCCAAGAAAACCTTCTATTTTGAGTCATACACTTGCTGCTTGTAATGCTCAGTACAATCAGTACAATAGGAATTGGAAAGCTTCCTTTTAGGGATATCTATTAGCTTAGTGAGTTACTGAATCCAAGTGGAATCACTTGAAATGATCAACTATGAACAGAGAAATCAATTTTGCAAAATAATCTTTACCCGCTATTGTTTATGACTGTTGTAGGTATTGACCACTGAGTGCTTGAACACGGATTTCTCTCAACCTGCTGAATAGGTTTGCTTCAAACTTTTCAGTATGTAGATAAGTTTGAGCTGGTTCTAACAAGCTATAGATCATTGGATTTGGTGGAGAAATGAGTGCGACATGTTCAGTACAAGTTGACAGTAGACAATGACTGTAATAGATATGCATAGATGAACAATGTAAGTATAATGTATTAATGAACAATGTTGTACAATGTCATAGGTTTGATAATCATATCCATATGATGAAGAATGGTGTAGGCTACACTATAGGCCTTACACACATATAGAATATCAAATGGAGAGCTCGAGAATTGATCACTCACACCTGCAACTTTTACAAAGGGGTATATATAGGAGTTTCATCCTCATTTGAATTTGAATTCAAATTTTGGCTCTCTCTAAAAAGTGAAACTTCATCCTAGGAGATATTCTCTCAATCAACTTCTAACTATTCCACGAGTTTTTCTTGGTAGGTGATTACAAAGATTCTCAAGTCAAAAAATTACTTTTATAAGAAGAAGTAAATAAGTAATCCTCTACTAGCAATGGTTTCCATGAAACTTCATATGTGTATGAGCTACAAGCCAAATGTGTAGGCTTGTGATTTGCACCAACAATAATTGCTATCTACTTCCATGAGTTGTTGTTGTGTATCCATGGATGTATGGATCATTTTTTTAATGACTCGCTTTAGCTATGCCACATCCACATTGAGCCATGTTTTCAATATGCTCCGTTCATCTCTAGTTTGTACATCCTTTCCCTTGTCAATATGTATTGTCTCGTTATGTGGTTGTCTGATTTGTAGCTGGATTTGAGGTTCTTCTTCTTCTTTAGATGTGGTAAACTTAGTAGCACTTCCTTGAAATGTCACATCCAGAGGTGAAGGTTGTGCTACTATTCTTATAGGCATGAATGGTTCTCATTCTTCCATTTCTTCTTGTGTTTTCTCTTCCTTAGGCATCTTCATTGTAGCTTGACTATCCAGGTGGGTTTTTGTGACTTGAAGCTTTGTTGTGTCATTCATTTTCAATTTATGTACATCTTCTTTGGTTGGCCCTTCCTTTGGTCCCTCTTTGAATGTCACATCCAAAACTTGATCCTGATTTTTGCTTTCTACTTCAAGAGAATCCTTAACTTGACTTATTTCATCCTGTTTACCATCATCATTTAATTCGCTCCCAATATCAATGTTCATAGTTGATGGTTTACGTGTTTCCTAGGTTTCAAATGAAGGGCTAGAATTGACTAATCCTAATTCTTGGTACTGGTATAATTTTGTTAGCCTCTTGCCTAGCATGGATGTTGTTGGAGAAAATTCCAAGCCTTCACATTTGGATAGGCATTGGAAGCTATCTGCAATTGTTTAAAGAACCACATGAACCATTGCTTATGGTTTTGACCATTAAACTTTTGTAAAAGTCATTTGACTTGAGGAAATATTGTAAGTCCAGTAAACTCGTGGAGTTAGGATAGATAAAGCTACGAATTCATTTTGGTGGAATAACTCTCAACTTGGAGGAGAACTTTTAGGTAAAGCCAAATTTGAATTTGAATTCAAACTTGGAGGCAAAGCATCTATAAAAGAAGATTGTAAACTCGCGGCCAATTGTGCCCCATTACTGAGCTAATTGTTGATCATTTGTTTATGTTGAGTGGCTTACATCATAGCCTACTCTTATCACTATCATTCAAGGACATCATATTCATGCCAATGATCATGCACAACATTGTCCTATAATACATTATACTATTGATCATCTCTGTTGGTCTCTTTGTCATTGTCACTCAGAACAGTGTACTTGTCTTGCTCATATCTCAGTGATCCCTCCACCATTTTAAATGTTCTATAGCTCATTGGAACCAACTTAAAGTCTTTTACAAGCTTCAAAGTTTGAAGAAGTTTCATTCAACCAATTGGGAGAAAATTGTCTCGAACTGGTCACTGGTCATACTTTGCAGTGAGGCCATATTGACCTTTAGTGGGAGATTGTTACTGTTAGTGTCCCTGTGAAAGGCCAAATGGCCACTGGACTTTTCTTTGTATATGTTCTTTAATAAAACATATAGTGGCCTGGTCAGTCACAAATTGTAAGTTCAACCGCATCTATAAGACCTAAGAATTTTGTCTTTGTGCTCCTTATGTATTGTGTTTTATGTGTATTCTGCAATCTCTGTGCAGAGTATCGTGTGCAGCCTTAGAAGCTCAGTTTTCTACTATGAGGATATCATCTTGAAGCCTCTGAGAAGGAGAGCGCACTGTGGTGCATCACCATCAAAGTACTTCAAAAATCTCTCTCTCTCTCTCTGTCTCTCCCTCTTCAAAGAGCTAGCTTGTTTAGGATTATTCCCTATATTGAGTAATTCCTTAATATCTTCATACAATCCATGAGTGTATCTGACAACTCATCATGCATCCCAAATGTCTTGGTTCTCTAAGGTAACTCTAGACAAATTATTAGGAATGAAATATTTCTTACCTAGTCTAGGTAATATGGCAAAATCAAATTTCTGAAGCAATACGAGCCATATCCAAACTCTACCTATTTCTTGTGGCTCATTCAATAGATACTTAATTGATTGATGATAAGTAATAATCACAAATTTCAACCAAAGAAAGTAATGATGGAACTTTTACATTGCAAACTCCATTTCCAAAGCTTATCTTGGTGCTACTATAATTTTTCTAAGCCTTAATTAATATTCGACTTTCATATTGGATATGTCTATCCAATGCACTCCTCAAATATGCTATGTAAAGAATGCCCCAATTGCATAGGCACTGACATTTACATGTAAATGGAAATATATGGACCATTGGGGAGTACTAAGGTGGATGCTTCCACAAGCTTTGACATGAGAATCTGATAAGAATTTTCCTCATTTTCTTCCACTTAAATGTGACATCTTTGCCTATAATCATGGCAAGTGGTCACGCTATGTTTGCATACATGTTGAAAATCCTTCTATGATATCGATTATGTCCCAAAAATCTTTGTATTTCCTTTATTGTCTTAGGTGTAGGTAACTTCAATATAGCTATATTTGTTTATGGGTTAGGGGCCATAGCTTTGGCATACACTACATGTCCAAGAAGAGTATCCTTTGTTACTAGATAGTGGCACTTGTTGGGGTTCAACTTCAACTGCATTTCCATACATATTTTAAGGACCTATTGCATCTCTTCCAAGCGATCATCTAAGCAATGCATGGAAGTACTAGTACAAGTACCTTAGAAGGAGGAGAAATCATCCATGAAAATTCAAAGAGCTTCCAAGAGCTGGGGTCTAAAGATAAGATTCACTATCCTATTGATACCAAAGTCCATTTTTTTAACTCCAATCCCTGAGCGACTTCTTGTAGCTCCTTTCAAACTTGGGTCACTTCCTCTTCTTGGGGTTGATCTTCTTTTTGAAGCTATCTCCCACCTCAATTGTGCGACCATACTCTCCTCTTCTTTGTGTGATCAAGTCGTCTTTAGACCTTCCAATTCCTCCCTTAGTGGAGGTATTGGGTTTTGGGTCTCCACAGGAAGTGGAAGACTAGAGGACCCGATTCCATATTTTTGATGGAGTTTTTCTAATCTATTAGTCCTAACAATGGCTTAGCAAGCCACTAGTTGACAAAACAATCATGCAAAATGATCATGTAAACTGGCCATGAGTGCTTTGGCCCAAGTGGGAAACTTTGGGAATGTTTCTCCAACAACCAATCTTACACTCTCTCATTCTTCTATAATATTCTTGGTAGTTTTTTCCCCATTGGAGTTGCTTCTTAAAATCATCATTCATTAGGTCCGAAGGAGCAAAAGGATTCTTCGGGAACTTACTAAAGCATTTATCTACCAAACCGTCTAATGTTGTCAAGAGCAGCCCCAAAAAAGAATCATCTCTTCTTGTTATTCCCCTTGTTTCACATAAAAACCTTTTGACATGCTTGCAAGGGTCTTCATGTGCTCACTCTTTGAAGGAGGGGAACTTAATGATTAACCAAGGGAATCAAGTTTCTAAGTCTATTTGGGCTACAATATCCCCTAATGATAATGATGAGGAAGAAGGGGACTAGGTGACTTATGTACAACCTTTCTTTGCATGCTTGTAAAAGAAGATCAATTGCCTAAGGTTTGCAACCGAGATGGGTTCATGAGCTATGCATCTTCTTCCTTGAGCTTAAGGATAATTTCTAGGGAAAAAGGAAATTACCTCTTAGAATCATTTGTTGGAACTTCTTTTGCCCAACGTATTTCATGTACCAAGGTTTTCATCAAGAAGATGATATTCTCCTCACTGATTCTCTTCTCCAAAAAGCAGAACATTTCTTAAATTTTATGTTATGTGTGCTTAGCTCTTTACTCCAAGCTTTCTCTTACAAAGAGCTTTTTTTGGGAGAATGCAATGATACAAATATTTCTCTTTGGATCCCTCTGAGGAGTGATGTTTTTTGGATATTCCAGCAATAGAGGAATGAACGAATGTTTAAAGAATAATATATGAATAGAAATGACTTGTTGCTACGTTGTCTCAAGAAGTTTTTATAAGGTCTTTGGAATCCTTTATCCTCCACTTTTCAAGAGTTTAGTTTGAGGTAGATCTCCTCGTTTTGAGTCGTGGAATCACAATCTAGTTCCAAAGTGGTTAGAACTCAGGGCCCAAATTTGATGGGAAAAATTCTTCTCAAAGGCCATTTTTCCTATTAAATATAGGTGATTTTTAAAATCATTCGTCAAATGAAAAATACTTCAACAAATTCTTTCTGTCATATGATAAGTTATGTTGAATTTTTTCTGACATTCTATACACACCAACACACAAACAAGTGTGTCTATAGTTAGTTAGGACACTTATCATTGATCTATGGATAGATTGAAGCATGGAAAATGTGGCGCATGGTCACTATGAGTGGAAAGTGCACATGGTCAAATTTCAAAAAAGTGAAGAATGCTCGTTTCTCTCAAAAAGCATTTCACGGTGTTACCACAGTATTACATGGTCCTTATGTATGCAATGAGAAAACTACTCATTTCTTCTCATGCCTACGTTTAGGTATTGGTTTCACAAACATTTTCTGTACTTTCTACTTGAGAAATTGAGTGAGATAAAGAAGGTGTTTTTCCGTCTCCACTCACTTAGAATTTTAGAGATTATTGGAGTGGATCTCATATTTTATCTATCATGTACCTCCCAGGCTTTTTTGGCATAGTTTACATGCACGCTTGTATAGAAAAAAGGCAACAATTAATAGGAAAATGTAAACTTACAATTGTGATGATCCCAAGAAATGCCACATCCATCACAACCTCCTCCAATAACTTGTGCAAACGTTATGGTAAGGGGCAAGACGCACAGAAAAAAACATTAATGAGCACATCACCCATTCTATTACAATTTAAAATCTTCTACTTACAATTTTGGGGATTTAGACTCTTCTACTTCAAGAGGTGTATAAAGTACTTGGCGTGATTATGGAGTGTTTTGTGATCAGTGTCAAGCCAATATGGGAAACTATGTCTTGCTAATATATGTTTCTACTTGGATCTTACTTAGAATCAATATTCTCTCATCTTTCTTTTTATCCCTCTTAAAATAAATTATTAATGTGTTTCTTGCCATGAGCATGTTTTATAGAAGAATGAAGATAGCGATTTAGAAGAAAACATGGGCAATTACATTAGTGTTTTAATTTTTAAATTGTATGAGGATGCCTTTGTTATATAATTAAATGAATGATGGTTAGATTTGGGCTTCCACAGTTTCAATGTGCATTTCTTTTCATTCCTAAGATAAAAAATGGTTATAACTGAGGCATGTTGGATTGTTTTTATGCATTAACATGAGGATCCTATGAAAATGCATGCTTTATGTGTGGCTTTGGAGAAAAGCTCATGCACATGCCCTCATAATATTTTCGTTCGAGAAGCCTAGGAAATAGTACTAGTATATTCGAGAAGCCTAGGAACGAGTTCCGGTATTTTTCAGATATTGCATGCAAAATCAAGAGCTTCATGACTCAGGGAAGCCATATGTTGTCTAGATTCACATTAGAAGTCTCACTATTACAAAAGGCTACAACACCTTCAACCGATTGACGTTTCATGTTTTGGGTTTAGATAGACATAAAATTTAATGCTATACTTGGAGTTTTAAAGCAGGAAACTGAGAATTGCGGTTCTTATGGATTTTCTTCATCGTCTAAATCCATGAGAGGCATGACCTTTGTTTTCTCATAAAATCAATGTCTAGTAACATTCATACATGCAAAAATATGTGTAGAATGTTTTAAATAGGTACCTAGAAATTGAGGATCCATTCGTTATCTAAATATTTATGGAAAATAACACTTGGTTTCCTTATAGAAAAACAATGTATTGAAATGCTCAAGCATTCTTAAAGCTGCATATAATTTGTTTATGCATGCCAAAAACTTTATCACGATTATGAAAAATGTTTTTTTTTTTGTAAACATAAATCAATTTGATAACTGAACGATAACAAAGCTTGGTTTCTGTGCTAAATGGGACACAATGTCAATCCCTTTGTGTTCATATGTACATTTGTACTAAGCATCATCGCCTCTATGTATTATGTCATTGTTCCCTTCCATGTGTGTCTGGAAAAATCAAATAGTGCCCAAGGGGCAGCCAATCTAGTAAGAAAAAAAAAAGCAAAAAAAAAAAGATTATTTGTACTTGTGCCTTCCAATGATGTCATTAGCAAATTTTGCTATGTAATGACTTCAAATCAAAGTGAAATAACAAACCAATATCTTTTATAATTAGCCTTTTAACGTTAGTTTCCGTCATGGAGGATCTTCCATACATTTTAGTCCTGTGTAATCCCTGGTAGAATTCAGCCCATATCTAAAAGGATTTTTTCAGAATTATTTTTGTAGGCGTATGATTTTTCTAGGAGATTTTGTAAAAGAAAGTGTCTTGTTCTCGTGTCAACTGTGTTAAACTGTCCAATTAGGTCTACGAGGTCTACGACTAGTCTACTCTCAATGTAGGCTGTCATTCTTCAGACGATCTGATCGAAGAGTTATCATTGATCACATGATAGGCAGAAAATTATACTTCCTGCCAAATTTGGCGGCTGTTAGGACTGGTGGCACAGAAGACCCCCGCAGAAAATATGCAGACAGAATTGATCATCCCGGCCCGAAACCACGTGAAAATGTATCATTTGTCAAGCCCGACGGCCGACGACCACAATTTCGTCAAAGAAAGAGCGAATATGTTAATCCGACAGACGATGGGTCTACCTCGAATTATGCATCCCGAATCCCCGATTCCCGATTCACTGTAGGCCCTAGGGGCGGGAAATTTTCTAGTATCCCGCATCTCTTGTGGTGGCATTTATCTGGATATTCACAGGAACCGGAAAATCGGTGATTCTGCTTGGCGTGTTTGAGCGTCAAAAAAACTCGCATCGGACAAGTTTCTTATTAGATTCTAGACAGTTTCATTGTCATCGGTCCCACTCTGAAAGTCATCACTGATGGAATGAGCGAATCTGTGCGCTTCCGCTTTCTCACGACTTTCAGTATTACAGAACAGATTTTACGTTCTCCATCCTGCACTTGCGAGAGAGCATCAGCCGCAAACTTCAAGTGCGCAGCAGAAGTACGCAGAATCTGAGCTCGCGGGATATACTTTAGCTATTCTCGCCCACAAAAAACTGCTTCTGTACAATTATAACGTTAGAGAGGTACTACATATCGGGAGCCTGATGTAGGAATTTTAGTGTGTAAATTTATAGATCTACTATACTAACCAGCAACTCATGGCGTGTAGTAGATCGCAAGATAGAACTTTCTTTACAAAAAAGTAATGGTGTCTTCAAGAAGATGAAAGATATCTATGCAAATCTTAAAACGTTTGGTTTGTCTCTGTCTGTAAGGAAACGCAGTACTCAATTCAACAGTACACTACTACTGAAAGACCAGGACATATTCTGCTAATTCATATTTAAGAGGTGAGTAAGGCCTTGAAATTGAAACTCATGTTTACAGCCATTCCACTACTGAATACGTGGGTCGTTGTCGTTAATGTATCTTTTCTAATAGATAGGAATACGAATTGGCTCTTCTGACAAGGCAGTCTATCACGATGTGCCCCGTTTACGAGGTGTTTATCTGCCACAGGGGGCCAGATACAAAGCGCAACGTTGTAAGTGTTCTTAGCGGCATGCTATGCTCCGAAGGCATCTCATGCTTTGTTGATTACGAGATGCAGGAAGGAACTGACATAAAACCTGGTATCTACAAAGCCATAGATAGCTCACTGGTGTATATCATAGTTTTAAGCCCAACCTTTGCAAGTTCAAAATGGTGCCTGGACGAGGTCGTTCACATCATGAATATACAACGCTCTGGCTGCACATCCAAAGCACCCCGCAGAGTGTTTCCTGTGTTATATGACGTTAGACTCTCCGTGGTTCGGCAGCAGGTAACAGATTTAGCAGTCAAAAGGAGCACGCCTGAGGAAAGGGAACAGTGGGATAAAGCCCTCGAAGATCTCTCCCATATCCAGGGGATGGAATACTGCATCAAGACCACGTAGGTGTACTTTTTTCATTGCAACAACTCCTTTCATTCTATGAGAAAGTTATATACGGTTGTACATTCGTAATTCTCACCAGAAAGTTTATTACAGGTTTCAATGGGACAAATTAGAAGAAATTGTGGTGGAAGTCGAATCTTTTCTGAAAGGGACCGTTTCACTTAACATTCGAGCTGAGCTAGCTCATGGTCGGTCATATGATGATACCAAGGGATTGGAAGTGTTTATCTGCCATCTGGGACTAGATACAGGACGCACTGTTGTGAGCGTTCTTTGCGGCTTACTCCGCTCTAAGAGGATCACATTCTATGTCACAGATGAGATGGAAAACGAAGCTCAAATAAACTCTGGTATTGACGAAGCAATACAAAAATCGAGGGTGTATGTCGTTGTTTTAAGCAAAAACTTCACGAGTTCCAAATCATGTCTGGATGCAGTTCTTAAAATCATGAACACGCTTTCCTGGGGCGACACATCTAGATCGCGCACAGTCCTACCTATATTCTGTGATGTCAACCCCTCTGAGGTTCGGTACCACAAAGCAGAAGTGAAAGGAAGTACTACTAAGGAAAATGAACGCTGGTCTAAAGCGCTTCACGACCTTTCTGAGATAAAGGGCTTCGAATACGATTCTAAGACCATGTGAGTTTATTTTCTTCGTTAACTAACTCACTAAAGCGTGTTAACAAGTGTATTACTTTTATGCTGAACGATGAATACCTCATAGAGCCGCATGCCTTTATTTTTGTTTACGCTCTCTGTCTTACTTAAATCAAATTGCAGGTTTCTATGGGAGAAGCTACAAGACATTGTGAGAGAAGTGAAAGCATCTTTGAAGAAGGCCAATTCACATGAGACGAAACAAAAATGTGAAAACTCGTACGCAAAACAAATACATGAAGTTCAACAGGTGCTTGAATCAGACAAGTCTAAGGATGTGTTTCTTGTTGGAGTCTACGGCTCCAATAAAGCTCAATTTGTGAAACTGTTGATAGATAAACTATCTGATAACTTCAACGCATTTTGCAAGCTATCTAATGTGATGGAGAAATACAACCAGGGAGATCGGTTCACAGATCTCATAAAAAAGGTGTATGCGGATCTCATCCTAGACCTCAATGAAGAATCTCCAAATTATGATGAGTATGAAAGCAACTGTGAGCACCGTTTGCAAAATAAGAAGTGTTTGATAGTCCTTCATGTCGTCGGAAATGACATTGACCAGATTAGGCGGTTGCTTGCATTAGTAAAAGTCACACTTCAAAACGGCAGTCTTGTAGTTCTCACGAGTCAATTCGAGCACATTCTAACAAAAGTGGTGAAAGTTGATAAACTCATAAGGTTGCGCTCATTGGAGGATACAAGTGGAATCCTTACTGTATGTTATGGCGATAGAAGGGATATTAACGAAGCATTTTTTAGTTATTTGCAAGAGACATTTTCTATGGTTGGATTGGATGTGCACTTTCTCGGCAAAGAGGAAGTAGTGAACAACAGTACAAGTCTTCAAAATGCACAAGTGATTCTTTGCATCATTTCAAAAGGTTTCAGCATTGGCGACTCTGAGATACTGCTACGGAATGCCGCCATAAATCGTCCGAAGATTTTTTACGTTTCGTATGGATCACACCCAAACAATGAAAGCACGTCAAACATCCGTTTTGATTTCAAAGTCAGTTTCGAAGAAGCAACAGGCCAGTAAGTATGATTTTCTGAACGTTTCTATCATTGCTCATCACTTGAGAAAAAAGGCATGTAAATGTTTACGACAGAATTTGAATTGAGATCTATCCTATTTTTTTTCTCATCATCATCTGTATAACCTAATAATCGGTAATGATTTTGCAGGTTGCACAGACTGGAGTTCAAACTCATGGTGTATGAAGTGTTGCGGACCTTGAAGAAAGGAGGTCAGAAGATGATGGATGTCACAGATTTTCCTGTTGGTCTTCGGCAAGCTGTTAATGAGATTGAGACTTGGCTGTTCCGTCACCCGCCGAGGAGTAATTGGTCACTGCGATGCTTTGGACTGCTGGGAATGGGAGGTGCTGGTAAAACAACAATTGCCAAGTCAATATATAATCGGATGCATAGTGAATTTGAGGGTTCATGCTTTTGTTTAAACATTAGAGCATATGTGGCAACAAAGTATTCGGGCTTGGTAGATATGCAAAAGAAGATTCTCAACGATATCGTTTCAAAGCAGTTTAGAGAGAAGCAAATAATTGATGAAGACAATGGTAAAATGGTTTTGGCATCTGAGCTAAAGGGGATCAATGCGTTAATCGTCTTGGACGATGTCGATAGTATGTCACATATTGAGGCGCTATACCAACCACTTTGTTCCTTGGGAGCAAACAGTGTGGTAATTATCACTAGTCGCGATCGTAGTACTTTGGAATCTGCACAGCCAGAGATGATATTTGAAATCAATGGGCTCAGCAACAGAGAAGATTCGGAAAGGTTGTTTTACTGGCATGCGTTTTTGAAACCAGAGCCACCTGCACATCTTAAAGAAGTTTCACATAAAGTGATTGATGCATGTCGAGGCCTTCCGCTCTCCTTAAAGAGTATAGGAGCGCATCTCTATCATAATAGTGACAAATGCTTCTGGGAAGAAAGCCTACATTTTCTTCAACAAAATGAGAACGAAATCTTCAATGTCTTGAGAGTTAGTTTCGATGGTCTAAAGTGTAATGAAAAAGAGGCTTTCCTAGACATATCCTGTTTTCTTATAGGGGAGGAGGAAGAGATTGCTTGTCTGGTTTTGGAAGGCTGCTATGGAATTGGTCGGACACACCTAAACTTACTGAAGTCTAAGTGTCTTATTAGTATTGATTATGATAGAGGAGGAACAAGAGTTATAGCAATGCACGATCAGCTTCGTGACATGGGAAGGCACATTATTCAGGAAAGAAGGCCAAACCGTGCCTGGAATGCAGAGACTGCCGAACGCGTTCTAAAGGTAATCCCCACAGAGTCACAATAACCCCCCACTCCCAACGGACACACACACGCGCGCGCACGCACACACACAAACACATATAAGAGGTAAATCATAATTTTGGTGGGACTGTGTGAAGGATAAGAGGGCGCGCTCTGCATTGCGTGGACTTTCGGTATTCAGTACGGTGCATTTTCCGAAAGTGGTTGCCAAGTGTACGTCGCTCCCACAGTTGAAGATCCTTGTGCTTGATGGGCGCTTCGAACGTACATATAGAGAAAGGTAAGTGTATTAAATATTTTGCCAGTTGCAGCTTCCTCTGATTGTCCTTCATTTGCTCATTCGGATCAGCGAGTTTCTGCTGTGGGAGAGGACTTTTTTGCGTGAAGAATCTGAAGATGTTATATCAGCAAAAGAATTCTTGGAGAATATGCACTGTCACGAATTAAGGTAATTGAGAATGTCGTAAATGTTTTGCTGTGAATGGTGAGAGTTGGTTTATGTGTTGCATGAACTTGCATCTCTTTCTCGTACTAGGTGGTTACGATGGTGGTTTGCCCCATTTGAAGAAGTGCCGCGTGGGCTGCGCTCCGCAAAGCTTGTAGTGCTCGATCTGTCGCACAGTGAGAATCTAAGGAAACTGCCGGTAGGGCGAAGAATGACTTTAAAGTTGAAATCTGTGGTTCAGTGCTAATTGAGTCATCCATGCGGGACCGTCTTGCTATGCAAGTAAGTGCATACATGTTGCATATGTAAATGCAGATAGTCTCCGTATCAAACTTGCAAAGGCTCGAACTAGGAGGCTGCGGAAAGTTGGAAGAACTTCCAGAAATGTCCGCCCTGCGGTACTTGAATTTGTCGCGATGCGGACGATTAAAATGTTTGGCTTCAAGCATTGGAAGATCGACCGATTTGAAATCTTTGAATCTTCGTTCGTGTACTAGCCTGGCGTTTCTTCCACAGGACATGACAGGTAGGTAACTCTTAATTTGTTTAATTTAACTATTGGAGCGTAAATTAGGAGAAATATGTCGCGTTGACAGTGCAAAGCTCACTCTTCCTCGCGCCAAATTGACGAACGATCTTTTCATCTTGTTTTGTGTAATATGTTTTCGGACAATTTCAATCCAAATTGCACGCATGACAATTGTCATGCGTAACTCGGACAGAAAACCTTAATTCTTGTGCTGTGGAATATAAGAATTTCACATAGGCACGATCGCTTATTTGTAGTTTTTGAGAGTACAATGAATTGGAAAGACACACACCCGACCTGGTAAGGTAGAGGCACCCATTTTGGGGAACTTTGAGGCATCCAGTCCTAGGGGGGACTTGAACCCTGGCTGCCTAGGAGTACAAGGCACATCCACTAAACCACGCCCGCTGGATGTTATTTGTAGTTTTTGAATTCCACAACCTTGTCTAATTTCAAGAGCTTAACACCTACTCAACATCCAAGAAGTGGTCCCATAAATATTGGGCAAAAATGAAAAACAAGATGTTCATCATAATAGTCGCTGCGTCGCTGCAGATTCGCTTCTAAGGTGTGATTTACATGAACTTGAGCTCACATCCTTGGATTCTAATATTTCAACATATATGTATGTATGTATGCGTGTATGGATGCATCTATTTCTGTACGTATGTATGTATGTACGCATATATGTCAAAGTATACAACTAACCATGTCTTGTTTTATTACATAGTAAGCTTAACACTAGTGTTGTACTTGGACACTTTAGTGTCCTGAAAAAGAGGCAATGTTTGATGAATTTTTTAGATTACTAGAAGAAACCATTTATAAATGTAACTATGCAACATGTTGGCATAAGGGTTGAATATTTTTAGAAAAATATAGTTTTTATTAAAGGATATTAAAATTAATATTTATTCACTAATTTTATGATGCTAATTTCAATATTCGCGTAAAAATTACAATGATGTAAGTTAATGGTTATTTTTTATTAAAATCATGATCTCGAAATTTTCATTGGTCTAAATGCAATAAAATCTTTTATTTTATATATTTCAAGATGTTTATATCCATAATTAGAGATTTGTAATGAAAATTACTAGGTTTATGGCATAAAATTAATTTCATTAGTGATATGGCAGTCTTATAATCTATGAATTATTTTGCAAAGTGATGGTATGAACATGCATCAAAATACTATTTGATATTATTACAACTAGAAATATTTTTTTGAAAACCTTAGGAATCGAATTTCTATGTTGTTTCTTCAAGTTAAACAATATAACTGTTTTTCTACGCTAAGAAAAGGTCATTTTATGAGGAAATATTTCATATGCTACATGATTAAAGTAAACATGCTAGTTTTTTCTATATAAAGTAGTTTATAATGTTTATAGAATTATTTTTATTCATAATATATACCTTATATCATTGAGAAGACCTAATTTTTTAGGATGAATTTTATTCTCGGCAGAGAGGAATATGGCCATTCAATGAAATATTGAGATTTTTAGTGGTATGTGAGATACATACAAAATTATTGGTTCAAAGACATGTAGCACATCTTTATGCTACTATATGATGACTTTTGAAATAAAATACAAACCATTTTAGTGTTTTTATGAACCAATATCATATAGAAGGCTGCAAAAGTGTGTAACTATATAATGAGCACCCTATATTGTACTGATTTTTATATTATAAAAATGATTTTTTTAGCTCTCAAGACTTGTCTTAAATGATTATATGAAAATAAATTAACATTAGAAAAATGATTCCAATAGGAGGAAAATTCTTTTTATGGAGATATTTCTTTCTTCTCATATATAAGTTTACAAAAAAAAAGTATCAACCATATTCAATCATTTCTATATTTTGAGTTATCAAAAAAGGTTATTTTTTAAAATATATATTTTTTTATAGAGCATGTAGGTATAGATCTTTATGGGGTTTTAATATTTTTTCAAAATTCTATTTGATTAGTATGTGTGATTTTTTTTATTTATTAGAAAAAAGGACACTATAGTGTCCTATTTTGGTACAACACTAGTGTTAAAGGATCAAGATGAAAATAAACTTAACAGACAATTGTTGAACTTATCAATAGAATATATTTAGCTTATAAATTTTTTTACCATTACCAAATAATTATATGTGATTTTAGAGCACCTGTATTTAGCATACTGAAAAGAATAGCAAGCTTTCACACATTCTTTCATAATCACACTATCAACAGTCCAATGAAGAACATCTACACAAACATGAAGAAGTTTCTTTCAGCATGAAGCTTATAAAATGGGAGCATGTATCATTATTATTATTATTTTAAAGTGGAAGAAAGTTGAGTCACACTCACGTGTCAACGTGGACTTAGTTTAGTAAATCCAATAAGTATTTGGGCTAAACACCCCAAGTGTCAAATATGGCCTTGACTCGAGCAAGGATTAAAGGATCCTTCTTAGGAATTGTTACAATCAGCGATCCTTCTTAGGAATTGTTACAATCAGTGACTGACCGAATAATGCAATCGTGTCAAGTTCCACAAAATTATTATCTTGTAATATAATTTACCTCCAACACTTTCCAAGAAGAACCATAATGATACTCTTTGTAGTGTCTAGATAAAGATGGTTTCCTCAACACTCATTCAAACAATAGAAGAATGTACCAAGAATGATAATTAGAGAGTGAAAATTGATCAAGGAATAACCACATAAAGTAAGCATAAATATAAGAAAAATTATTCCACATACATGACCTTTTGAAAGTTATTACGGGCATTGCAAATATTGAACCACATTGTTATGTAGGTAAATTAACTTCGTTCATAACAAAAGACATTTTAGGGAGTTACATCTAGCATTTGCACATGTATATACCAATTATATCCATCTATGAAATAATATATTTTCCAAATAGGTAGCTCATCAAGCATAATATCTAGAAAAGGAATAAAAAATTATGCGATGGATATTTCATTACGTTTTCTATACTCAACATAAGTATATGGATTCTTATTTCTTTTGAGTATGATAAGGATGGAAAACGATTAGGTGGAAGATTCATTATGTATCATAAAAACAACTTTGAGAAGACATACTTATTTTAATTCCTTGATTAATTTAAATTAGTTATGATTCATTCGATATCATTGTGTTGGGACCAATGTTGGAAGATGCATTTTTGGAAACCTTTTTGAAGGAAAATAATTGTAAAATGATAGAAATTTGTAAAAATATTTATGCAATTGTTGTAAAAATAAGGAAGAGTCTTCCTTATGTAGGATAGAATCTTATGTATTTTTTCTTATGTCATGGATAAACCCGAAGCTGCAGTACAGTGGAGAAAGGCGTTATTTGAGATGGTCAATAATTTAAATATCACAGAGAGAAAAAGTCATGATTTGTTGTCACAAGTATATCAAAGAAAGGAGAAATGAAGAAAAGTGATCAGTGCAGAGGAGCAGGAAAATCTTTCGTCAGGAGCCGAAAGGCTTAGGAGGGGAAGGATGTTGGAAGATGCATTTTTGGAAACCTTTTTGAAGGAAAATAATTGTAAACTGATAGAAATTTGTAAAAATATTTATGCAATTGTTGTAAAAATAAGGAAGAGTCTTCCTTATGTAGGATAGAATCTTATGTATTTTTTCTAGAATTTTTGGAAACTCCTAGATAGCATATTTTTAGAATAATAGAGGAAAGGACCAAAATTCAAGTGTGAAAGGGACACTTGAAAATGTATATAAGCTAATTTCCTCTATTATGAGGGGGTTGGTTAATCATTTGTGTACATGCTATCTAAGTGAATAGAGTAGGAGTTTCTGTTGAAAATCGTGTTTCTCTTTTATGTGGTTTCTTTGATTTGTGAGTCTTATTCATGTGTATCCATGGAGATTTGTGAGCTTTGATTGTGTAAATCTGTTGAATGTGTATGAAGAGAGCTGAATACTGTTGTGTTGAGTGATGAGATGATGAAAAATGGTGCTCGAGCTGGAAATCGTCTGTTTGCACAGAATCGCGATTGTCTCGTCTGTAAGATACAGGTGATATTTTTTTATTTTGACTTCATAATTGTGTTCTGCTGATAAAATAACATGGAATAGACACCAAGCTTGTAGAAAAGGGTGTAGATTTGCTCAAGATAATCCAAACCCTAGAAATTTCCTCTTCATCTTCACTATTCTCAGAATTCCAGCCATTATTCTCTTATTTCTTGGATTCTATCATCTTGAAGGGGCTGTGGTCTCAAGAATACTTCCAGGATTGACAAAATAAAGATGTCTTGTTGATTCTTTATGCTAAATGATTGGAGAGGACAACTCCAAAGATCAATAACAAACAACCAAGATAACACCCTATTTCGAATTGATATAGAGCTGATAAAAGGAGGGTCAAGATCACACATATCAGTACAATCCCCTATAGATATATTGGAAAGTTTATTTATAAGATGAATACATTGGGATAAATCTTTGCCATTCAAGTCTTGGCTCAAAAATTATCTTCAATTACCTAAACTAATTGTTTAATATCGACATTTTCATTTTTAAAGGAAGTTCAATCTTACAATCAATTCTTTGATTGTTTGAATGAATGGAAAGGGCAAATCACCTGCTAAGGCCATGTTATTCAATAATTTGATTATTCATGAATAATTACAAAAATTTTGGATGACCCCATATTATTCGACTGAATTATTTGGTGCCATGTTAGCTTATTCGGACAAGCTCAAGTAGTTTTGCCACAACAATTGGGAGTTTTTATAATTGAAGGTGCTTTCGATTGGAAACTTTTCAATAGAAAATATTTTTGATAAAATAGATTTTTGATCAAAAAGGTTTTCGATTGAAAATGTTTTAGATTGAAAAGGTCTTAGATTGAAATGGTTTTGGATTGAAACCATTTTAGGTTGAAGACCTTTTAGATTGACAATATTTTGCATTGAAAACATTTTAGATTAAATATTTTTTAGATTGAAAATATTTTTTATGGAAAATATTGTAGATTAAAAAGATTTTAGATTTTATTTTATCCATCAAAAATTCTTTGAGATTTTACATTTTGAAATTTTCAAATTTTTACTTCTAAAACTATAATATATCAAATAATATAATAACACTTTATCAATCATCATACGATATCACCACAACACATCATAAGATTTGAATGAAAATCCACATAGTATCAGTAAACATCTTTAACTTGTAAATTGAAATTCAATCAGCATCATCCACATCATAACATTTGAATTAAAATTCATATAATATCATTGCACATATTAACTTTTGAAATCCACATCATTGGTACTATATCAATCCATATCATAATATTTTAAGTTAAAATTCAATTGATATCATCCATATCATAACATTTGAATTAAAATCCATATTATATCACTAAACATTTTAACTTTTGAAATCCGCATCATCATTGCTATATCAACCCATATCATCATATTTGAATTAATATTCAGTCAACACCATGAGTCTCATAACATTCAAATTAAAATCCATATCATATCATTGCATATATTAACTTTTGAAATGCACATCATCATTAATTCACATAATCGTTAATCCACATTATCATTACACACATCACCATATCACTTCAACTAAACAACTATATAATATTTAACATGATATTTACATTTAAAGCCATGATAACAGAAGATGTTTAATTCACATATATATTCAATTACATCAATCCACTTCAAAATGGTCCTAAGTTGTCACTCTTAGATAAGTTAAAACCATTTCCAAAGATATTTCTAAAAATTCTACGTAGCGTATCTACATCTAGGCTTTTGATTATATTCTTATATGTAGTAACTTCTAATAGATGCTTCAATTTGTGAGCCTCATTTTTGTTGATAGGAGAATCATCTAAATGTACAAAGTTGAGAATCATCTAGAAGGTTTAAGGTTTAGGGTTTAGGGCTTAGGGTATATGGTTTATAGTTTAGGGTTTAGGGTTGTGTTAACCTCTTTCTCGTCTAGTTTGGTGAAGGAACATGACAGGTTGAGAGGCTCTTGGGTTGCAGAATTTAGTAATAACTGAATCCTTGTGTTTCTATAGAGTACTCTCATTGAATGAGTTAACTAACTTGTCAATCACAGTAATAATCTTATCTATGCCAACTTCACGGATTCATAGATATCGAACAAACTTGTTATTCACTGAACGGTAATAGGACCTTTACAAATCACGTCTGGATGGTAAAAATTTGTGTTTTGGGAGGTGTAATCATGACCATATTTCTTGTTGGATTTTGTCGATCCTTCTTGCATTTGTCATGTGCTTGAATGTCTTTACGATGACTATGAATGTGGCCTAGTTTTCCATAAAAATGACAATGTGGCTAGAATGCATGATTCGTTGTATTGGCAACACCTTGATTCCAACATGGCTAATTGTAATTCCCTAACCATGATGCTCGAAATTCGTAGAGGAGGAGTAAGCCGTGGTTCACAAATGTGGGGGACACAATTTGTTGCAGATTCATCGGGCTACTGTATGATTGCATTTACTACTAGTTGATTATGTGTCTTAGCATTGTACAAACACATTTATATGGAGTGGCTTCCATTCTCACAAATTTTGCAATAGCCTGATTCAAAGCATAGTCTGTTGCCACATGCCTTAGATTTTTGCACTTTATGCAAAATTGACATATTTGTAGAATTTGCCCATTCGCGATCTTCTACAAATATGTCAATTTTGTGTTCCAACTACAAAGCCATATCAATCACAGCATCCGGTGTCATACCACCAATACACCGGATTATCATAATCTTATCATAATGAAGGAGATAAGAAAGAGAGCTCACTCACACACTCTCACACTCAAAGAGGAGTGCACACACAAATTGAGGCAAGGAAGAATGATCTTCTTCTTCTTCTTCTTCTTCTATTACAAAAAAGGAACATACAAGAGTGATCTAAAACAGCAATAGAACTAGTGCAATATGGAGAACCAATCACAAATTGGACATAAATTTGAAGTTCAAAGTCTAAGAAGAAAAGCACATGCCTATGTGAAGGGACAATTTCACACATGTACTATATTTGTAAAGTTAGACTTAACTTTAGTTCTAAAGTTTTTTTCAAAAATCAAGAGATTGAGAAAATCTATATAAGTTAGTTTGTATCAACAGATGCAAAGAGGGAGAGAGAGAGAGAGTGAGAGAATGTGAGAAAGAGTTCATTTTGTATGATTGAGAAATAGTTGGGCTTCTCTAACTGAGAAAGCATCTATAGAGTTTTTTAGTTTCCATAGTTATCAGAAGAAATAATAGAAGTTCTATGTAAGAGACTCTCTCCTCCATCTTCATACTTTGCTTACTGTGTAATGTTCTCAAAAGTTCAAGTTTTCCAAGCAAGTCGATGCGCGGCATTGAGACTGAGATGATAAGTCATTGTTTTATCTATCTACTTCAACTACTATTGTAAATTTTTTTCAAAATAGGAGGTTGTTGGACCAATTCGATGCCTAGCATCGAGTTGTAGTTGATAACTTCTTATTTTCTATGCCTATGATTCACCTGATGATTTTGTGCCTAAAAAAGTGAGGTTTTATGCAGGAACTCAATGCCCATCATCGAATTCTTCCTGAAAATTGGACTTTTATGCACCAAGTCGATGCTAGGCATCGAATTTGCAGTATAGAGACATACTTTTTGCTAAAACAAGCAAGGTTTTCTATTTTGGTAGCTCATACAGGGTCAATTTGTGAAGCCCATAACTTGTTGTGTAGTGCAAACTTTTTAGCAGATAATAGCTTCTTGGAAAGCTGTTTTATTCTACTTTCATCCACCAGAAGATCTTGGCAAATACTTTTTTTGTTAAGAGAAATAAGCAAAAGAGTGAAGGTATGTCATTTTAGTGACCAGAAATTTCAAAAGAAGCAAAGTTCTCATTTTAAGCAATCTTTTCTCAAAGTTTGGAGAAGCATTGAGTTAATGGTGACCATAGAGGTTGCTTAGTGTCACATTAATTCATTTCTTGTGATGTTCACACATCAAAAACCCGATGTAGTATCCAGCTTCAAATTTTGATCTAATGGCATAGTTATTGGCTTACAATCAGCCATACCATACAAAGCACACCAAGATCTTTCATGTCAATTCCTACATAAGAAGTTGCTTTACTTTTTTAATGCTTTCTTCATTATCACCAACTATAATCAAGTCATCAATATGAATAGACACAATCATGATGTAATCATCACCCTTCCTTGCATATAATGAATGATATGCATCACACATGGAAAATCCAATGGTGGTTAACTACTCAAGAATCCTTGCATGCAAAGCACGAGGGGCTTGTTTAAGTCCATATAAAGTCACAAACATATTCTAGGTGATTTGAATCTTCATATCCTTGTGGTTGGCCCATGTATACTTCTTCCTACAGCTCGCCATGCAAGAAAGCATTCTTCATATCCATCTAATGCAAAGTCCATCCTTTTGTCATAGCTAATGCAACAAGTGCTCTAATAGTATACATTTTAGCTATAAGGCTGAACGTTTCCTCATAATCAATACCATAAGTCCGTGCATATCCTTTTGCTACCAATCATGCTTTATGCCTGCTTATGCTACCATCAACATTGTGCTTTACCTTGTAAATCTAGTCGCAGCCTATGGGTTTCTTTCCTTGCAACAATGGAACCAGCTTCCATGTATCGTTTCCATAAAGTGCAACCATCTCCTCGTCCATAGCTTCTTCCCAATGTGCATTTCCAATTGCATCTTCAAAACAAAAGGGTTCAACATCTTGTATTACCTTGGCCACATAGACACAATGATGAGCCATGTAAGTGTTATACACCAATTGTTGCACTAAATTCCGCATCCTCCCAGACCTTCTTGGACCTTGGCCACTTCTCCTTGTATCATCTACATGTGCCTTTCTTACTCTTAGAGTCTTCACAGAGCGCAATCCAAGTTCCTCATCAAGGCTCTTTTTTGAACCGCTTGAATCTCGATCAATGTCTTCAAAGCCTGTAGATGTTTAGCTACCAACAGAAAGCTTTTCTTAACCTTTCTTGGATGTGTTTGATGAATTTACTGGACTGGAATTTCCATGCAATCTTCCACTCTAAAAACTTTCATATGCCATATAACCAAAAACTTTCATATGTGATAAATGTGGTTTTTACCTCTAAACTTCTCTTCAGGTGTAATTGGATGTACAATAGCAATTGGAGATATGTTCATGATATATACAATAGTACACACAGCTTCTGCCCAATAACAATGAGGCATATTCTATTGGAGTTAGATGTCTGCGGAAGCAAGAGAACATCACAAGGAAGAAGAAGAAGCTTGGAGCATAACACACAAGATTGAATGTATTACTAGATAATGTACAAAGATAAGTAGCCCATTAGGGCAATAGGCGTATATACAAGCCGGGGGAAAAAAACCTCCTAAAGAGGGAGAAAAGTGCCCCGACGATCCTAGTGTGTTCACACATCACTAACTAAATATATCAACAAATCCCCCCTGGGAGTGATGCAGTCAACAAGGAGCTGGCACTCATGTATAAGGAAGTTCCAAGCTATGTGGAAATCACTCCACAAAAGGAAGTAAGCCCAAAGCTTTGCAGAAAGCTTCAAACTTCTCTCTAGGCAAAGCCTTCGTGAAAAGGTCTGCAATGTTCTCCTGCGTGGGCACATATGCCAAGCTGATCTCCCCAGCAGAGAACCTCTCCCTGACATAGTGATAATGCACCTCAATGTGCTTAGTGCGAGCATGGAACACAGGGTTCCTCGCAACTGCCAATGCGCTCTAACTGTCAGTGAAGATGGTGGTGGCAGAAGACTGGCCAACACCCAAATCAGCCATAAGGCGTCTGAGCCACACACACTCAACAGTCACTATGAAAGCTACCCTATACTCAGCCTGACAACTGGAAGTGGCCACAGTAGGGTGCTTCTTGCTCAACCAATATATACATGAGCTACAAAGCATGAAGCAAAAACCACTGGTGGACACACGAGTGTCATAGCAACCAGCCCAATCTGAGTCAGAAAAAGCATGCAAATCTAGCGGGAGTGATCCCCCCTTGGGATAAAACAACCCAACTAGCCGAGTACCACTCAAGTAGCGAAAGATGCGCTTAACCGCCTGCCAATGCTTGACTTCTGGGCAATGCATAAACCTGCTCATCTGTGAGACAACAAACTGAATATCTGGCCGAGTAATGCATAAGTAAATCAAGCATCCAACAACTGTTGATAGAGAACAGCATCAAATGCATCTCCATCATCATGAAGACTCAATCGTAAACATGTCTCCATAGGAGTGGCAATAGGCTTACAGTCTTCAAGGCCAAAACGTTGCAATAATGTGTCATATATTTTGTTTGACACAAAGCCATTCCACCATCAACTTGCATAAACTGAATGCCCAAATAGTGATGCAAATGCCCCAAATCAGACATCTCAAATGAGGCATGCAAATCAGCCTTGAAATCAACAATATGCTTCTCAATAGGACTAGTGAGCAGCATGTCATCAACATAGACAACAATGATCAGAAGCACATCATTAGCACGCTTAACATATAAGGTGCTTTCAGTTGGACTATTCTCAAAACCATGTGCAAATAGATAGGCATGTATCTTCTCATGCCAAGCACGTGGTGCTTGCTGTAAACCATATAATGCCTTCTTTAACCTGCACACCTGGTTTTCATGCCCTTTTTGCACAAAGCCACGGGGCTGCAAAACATACACTTCTTCATGCAAGTCACCATTCAGAAATGTTGTTTTAATTTCCAACTGATGTACATTCCAACCATGATGGGCTTCAAGTGCATAAATGCTCCGAACAGTAGTCATACGGCATGTAGGTGCAAAGGTTTCATCAAAATCAATGCCTCTTTCCTGCGCATAACCCTTTGCAACAAGCCTAGCCTTATACCTGTGAACTGTACCATCAGGTTTACGCTTCAGCTTGTATACCCACTTAGTGCCAATGGTCTTCTCGCCTGGAGGCAAGTCACATAAAGACCATGTACCATTCTTCATTATAGCATCATATTCAGATTGCATAGCAGCCATCCAATTTTCTGAATTTTGTGCTTCATCAAAAGAAACAGGCTCATTCTCATCAGAGACTAGACACAGCCATAGCATAGCAATCTGATGCAAAAGAGGCACTATGAGAGCCTAAACGAGTACGATATGACAAAGGTGCATCTAATTTGTTGTCACGTAAAGTCTGCACCAGCCATTTTGGCATAGTTCTTGCCTGCTCAATATCAGCTCTCTCATCAGTAACTGCATCATGTACATCTACATCAGAAATGGAAGTGTCTACATCATCACATGAAACATGCAAAGGCTGAGAAGTTGCCTCATTAGGACCAACACTAGACTATCCACCTGTAAAAAGAGGCATCAAAGTATCATACATGTCTTTGGAGCTAACAGATGTCTCCTTGGTACATGAAAGCAATGGCTGAATAGCATCTTCCACAAAAACAACGTCACGGCTAGCTAGAATGCGTTTAGTTTATGGATGATACAGACGATAGTCTTTACTTTCAGAATTGTACCCAACAAAAATACATTTTACTGCCTTATCATCCAATTTTCTGCGATGTTGTTCAGGCACTTATGCATATGTCAAACAACCAAAAACACGCAGATGAGCAACAGATGGCTTGCGGTCATTCCAAGCCTCATATGAAGTGATAGACTGTAGCGCTTTAGTGGGACACCTGTTCAGTACATATGCTGCACACATGATAGCCTCAAGCCGGAAACTATGTGGTAAAGCCTGACTTTTGACCATACACCTCGCCATCTCCATGAATGACCTGTTCTTTCTTTCAGCAAATCCATTTTGTTGAGGTGTATACGGCACTGTATACTGGTGTTTTATCCCACGTTCAGCCAGAAATGCATTAAAATCAGAAGACATATATTTTCCCCCTCGATCAGAATGGAGGGTTCCCATTTTACATGCTGATAGATTTTCAGCCAATACCAAAAACTGTTTGAAGCACATGAACACTTCGGACTTTGCCTTCAATGGATATACCCATGCATGCCTGGAAAAATCATCAATGAAAGTCACGAAGTAAAGGTAATTTCCAAAAGAGGGTGTCTGCATAGGACCACAGACATCACTATGTACAAGCTGCAATTTCTGCATAGGCCGAACTGAACCATCTTTTGGAAAGGAGGAACGCTACATTTTGCCCAAAATACAGCCTTCACATACATGTTTTTTGGGTGCCTCAAGCTTGGCAAAGAAGACACCATATCAGATTTCTGTAGGCATAGCAAATTAGTAAAATTCAGATGACCAAAGCGTGCATGCCAAAGCTTTGCATTTGAGATAGCTTGAGAATCATGAACTGCACATGTCGAATGATTAACAGATCTTTCATAGTCTATGAGCTTATACAGCCCATGACATAAAATGCCAGAAGCAATAATCACATCGCCATTTGATAGATCATGAACTGTACAACTGTCATCAACAAATTTCACAATCAAGCCAATCTTGGCTAATGCAGAAACTGATAACAGATTTTTCTTGATCCTTGGCACAAACAAAGCATCTGACAAAGTGAAAGAACTACCATCACCAGTAGTCAAAATGATCTTACCAACTCCCATAATAGAATAAGAGGAGTTGTTGGTGCATGTAACGGTATTCCCTGTAGGGGCACGCTCAAGTGAAGAGAAGAAACTGCGCTGCGAGGTAATATGTTTGGTCGCCCCACTGTCAAAGTACCAAACATCTGAGTCTACTGCAGACATGCACTGCTCATGAGAAGATGGGTCAAAACTGCAAACAGTAGTAAACGCCCATTCTTCTTCCTACACAAGATTAGCAGACTCGGTTTTGGTGTAGAGGCTTCTGCAACAACCATTCCAGCCTCTTTCTTCTTTGCCTCTTTTGCCACCAGTTTTGGACAGTTCTTTATGATATGATCATTCCCTTTACAGCACTTGCAAAACAATTTCTGCTTTTCTGATTTTTTCTCATCTTTGTCTTGGTTCTTTGAATGTGCAGCATTTGCAGATTTCTACTTACTAGTAGAAGAGCTGCATTTTCCTTTGCCCTTCTGACTAGCCAGGAAAGCTTGATCTCCAACACGCATAATGGACATGTTCTACCTGGACTGATCTTCCTACAACAGAACGGAGACTAACTCTTCAAATGACAAGGCATTTGGATTGCCTTTCATCATCAACCGAAGAGTAGAAGCAAAACTATGATATGAATAACGAAGACCATTCAGAACGGTCTGCACAAGTGAGCTATTTGGTATAACCTCATCAGCAAAAATTAACTGTTCCTTCAAGTCTTTGATCTTTGTTAGGAAACTGTCCATAGAATCACCTTCATTCATGTGCTCACTCTCCAACTGTTTTTGGAGATAAGCAACACGAGTCTCATACCTAGCTTGGTACAATGTGGTAAGTGTATCCCAAGCATCCCTAGCTGTTCTACAAGAGCGAATGTGAGGAATAATGGCACGTTTGACAGACAAAGCTATCAATGCATGTGCCTGGGCATCTCTACCATCCCAACAAATCTGCTCTACAGTAGGTGCACTGAAACAACAGCATGAACAGGAATCTCCACAATATCATCTTCGACACCATCTCTATCAGCTCCAGCACCTGTATTTGCAGTACCTGTTGTTACAGGTGTAACAGGACGTCTTTCAACACCCTGCACAATGTTCCACAACCCTTTTGCAACCAAAACATGGCGCATCATATAAGCCCATAATGGGTAGTTGGTACCATCCAACTTATCCTCAGCAGCCAACATACCAATACATCACTACTTTCAGCCATGGTCGTTGACTAAAATACCTTGATGCAGAAAATTGGCTGTATCTCAAAAAGTTGAACAGAACTGCCTAGACGAGTTCTGCTAAACCTGTAGCGGACTTCGAGACGCTTATACTGGTGGACCAAAACAGGTATATACCTCTGGCACAAAAAGACGAAGTAGCCTGCACAAGTGCTGTGATAGTGCATTCAGAGGCCGAAATGAGCTCAGATCGCGATTTCGACACCACAGATCAAAGTTGTTTTGATCTCTGAAACACCCTGAGTATGCCCATCGAATTTCATATGATTCTGAGACTGCAATCGGAGAGGTGTAGACGACACCCTAGATGAAGCGATGACCTGCTTTGATACCAATTGTTGGAGTTAGATGTCTGCGGAAGCACAAGAACATCACAAGGAAGAAGAAGAAGCTTGGAGCATAACACACAAGACTGAATGTATTACTAGAGAATGTACAAAGATAAGTAGCCCATTAGGGCAATAGGCATATATACAAGCCAGGGGGAAAAAACCTCCTAAAGAGGGAAAAAAGTGCCCCGGCGGTCCTAGTGTGTTCACACACATCACTACCTAAATATATCAACATATTCTTCTCAGCCATCAAGGCTCTTGCTATTTCTGCAATGTCTATTTTTTCGTCCAGCAATGCCATTCTCTTTTTGTGTGTAATTGACATCGAATACCATGACTTTTAAGAAAGTTCCTAAACACATTTGACATGTATTCATCTCCTCCATCAAATCTTAATGTCTGAATATACTTCTTGTTTGCTTTTCCACCGTAGCTTTAAAATTTTGGAAGTGAGTGAACATCTCACTCTTCTCTTTCATGAAACCTACCTATACTTCTTGCATATGATTATCAATGAAAGTAACATAAAACTTGCAACCACCCATAGATGTGGTCTTTTGAGGACCCCAACCATTTGTATGTACTATTTCTAGCACATTGTCACTAACATGCTTAGTGTGCGAAAATGATGATCTTGATTGTTTACCAAATTGACATGTTGCACATACCTTTTGCATCTCTACAACCTTGAAATTTGGTACTCCATTGACAATCGCCTTTGACAGCATCAATTTTAGCCTCTCCAAGTTTAACATCCTGCCCACTTTGTTTGCTTTGACAATCAATCTTTCATTCTATTTGTACTCTTCTACATATAACCCATCAGTATTGAACTTAACTTGCAATGCTTAGTCAATCATTTGTCCAACAAAAACCAGATCATTTATTATATTTGGAACATGAGACACATCAGCAAGATGTTTTACCTTCCGTATGTCTCCTATATGCTCAATAGGGTGTGATGTTTCATCACTTGTCAACATATCCAAGATCTGGTGATTTTTACAAACTACTAAACCATTCTACATAACTGGTCATGTGATTTGAAGCACCTAAATCAACATACCAAACATTAACATTCGATTCATTCTATTATTTAAAATTTTCAACCTGCAATCACATTCAAAGTGTCCAGGCTTACCAAAATTCCAACATCCTTTACTGTCATTACCTGAATTATTTTTTTGGAAATTTATACTGTCTTTTTGGCTCCCCTTGCCTAGAAATTGGCCTCTACCTCTTGCACGATTCTGTTGTTGAACTTGGTCTTAGTTATTGTGTCCTCTTCCACTTCTGAAACCTCTACGTTTGCCTCTTCCTCTGCCAAAGTAGAATACCTGCTCAGAACTAAGTTTTTCTTAGGACTCCAAATCCTCATGTAGATTCTTTTCTTCAATAATCAACCTGGACACTAGATCAGCTAACTTGGGAATATTTTCCCTCGTCGAAATAGATGTTCTGAACTGCTTATATGCAACTCCTAAACCATGAAAGCACACTTGGTCTTCTTCATCAATCCTCTTGAATGTCCTATAATCCAATCATAGCTTTAAACCTACAAAGTTTAGTACCATCAAGTGCCTTTGGCAATAAATCTACACATTGCATATTAGTTGATACATGTGCAAGTTGTATCTCTTTGCTCAATAGCTTCTCTCTCACATAATGATAGTGAACCTCTATATGCTTGGTCCTAGCATGATAGATAGGATTTGTTGCAAGATGTAAAGACCTAGTATTGTCACCAAAAGTCATTGGTGAGTTAGAATCTAATCCCAAATCTGCATCTAGCAATCTGATCCATATGGCTTCTTGAGTAGCATTGGCTAATCCTCTGTATTCAGCCTCTGTTGAAGATAAAGCAACATTAGATTGCTTCTTGGAAGACCAAGGAATGGGCTTATCACCTACAAAAGAGAGATAGCCTGAGGTACTCCTCCTGTCATCCTTACAACTTGCCCAATCTGCATCTGAATAAAGCTTGATGTCCAAATCTGAAGTATATGGAAAATATAAACCTTGATTTTTAGTACCCTTGAGATACTTCAAAATCCTCTTAGCAGCTTCCAAGTGGGGTGCTCTAGGTTTGCGCATCAATTGACTTAAGACACTTACTCCATAAGCAATATCAATCCTTGTCAATGTAGCATAGTTTAGGCTTCCTACTATGCTTTGATATCCTGCAATATTTTCAAGTACATCACCTTCATGAGCACTTAATTTTTTATTTACCTCCATAGGAGTACTAGCTATCTTGACGTCCTCCAACTGAAACTTCTTCAGCATGTCCTGCATAGACTTTCTTTGAGTAATATAAATTCCAGAATTTTTATAGACTAACTCAAGTCCAAGAACATACTTTAGTGACCCTAGATCACTGATTTGGAACTCCGGCATCATTTGGTTCTTGATCTGCTTGATGCCATTGGCATCAGTACCTGTAAGTATGATATTATCAATATACACACATAGGTATATCATCTCTGATTTACTTCTTTTGACAAACAAAGAAGTATCTGCTTTGCTCATGATGACTCCTTGATCTTGGAGATATGTAACCTATGATTCCATGCCCTAGGTTCCTGCTTCAATCCATAAAGAGCTTTGTTTAGCTTACATACATGATTTACCTTGCTTCGTCTTCATAACTAGGAGGTTGAGCCATGTAAACCTCCTCTAAAATCCAGCCATCTAGAAAAGCATTTTTTACATCCAATTGGTACATATTCCAACTTATTGATGCAGCCACACTTACCAATACGCTGATGGTTGGCATTTTGGCCACATGTGTGAAAGTCTCTTCATAATCAATTCCTTGGGTTTGTGCAAAATCCTTAGCCACAAGTCTAGCTTTATACCTGTTTATTTCTAAATTTCTCTTGATTTTGTAAATCCATCTAGAACCAATTACCTTCATAGACTCCTTTTTCGGCACTAGATCCCAAAGTATCATTCGCCTTGAGTGCTTCAATTTCTTCATGCATAGCTTCCTTCCATTCTACCTTGGTCTTTGCCTCTTCATATGATGAAGGCTCTTCAAGTGGTAAATCTTTAGCAAGATAAATGGAATGCTTGGTAACTAACGAAGTGTCATACTCATATCTGATTGGCTTCTTGTTCTTCCTTTGTGACCTTCTAATTTCTTGGTTGGATGATTCAGGTATGTCCTCCAACTTCTTTATCTTGACTTTGCCTTTTGATTTCCATGCCTTAAGTTCTTCTAGGTTGATGATGTCTTCATCATCTGATTTGATGTCTTCAATCTAGTTTGGCTCCTCCTTAGTGAGACTTGGAAACTCCTCTTCCAAGTCATATGGAAACTTAACTTTCCTGCATTCACTTTAAAACCAAGAATTATTCTCATCAAACACAACATCTCTACTGACCATAAAACCTTTTCTGGATGGATTCTAGAACATATACCCTTTATGATTTAAATCATACCCTATAAAGATGCACTTCTCTATCTTAGGGTCTAGCTTACCTCTAATTTGAGATGGGATATGCACAAATGAAATACCTCAAAAGATCCTGCAATGATCAAGTCATGGCCTTCTACCATGCCATGCTCCATATGGGGTCATCCCATCAAGTGATTTTGATGGCAACCTGTTAATGAGATAAGTGGCAGTAGATACACTCTCTGCCCATAAATAATTAGATATCCTCTTTTCATTTAGCATTGACCTAACTGTTTTAACAATCAACCTATTTCTCCTCTGTGCCACCCCATTTTGCTGAGGGGTATACCTTGCTGTGATTTCCCTTTTGATTCCTCTATCTTGAAAGAATGCATCAAATTCATTTGAGAAGTACTCACCTCCTCCATATGACCTTAGTCTTTTTAGGCTTCTTCGTGTTTGGTTTTCCACAGGTGCAAGATACTTCTTAAAGCAACTGAACACTTCATCTTTGTGCTTCATAAAATATAAGATGGTTCACCTATTGAAATCATCAATGACAGATACATAATACCTTGATCCAAAAATTGAAGGGTCCTTACTTGGTCCCCACACATCTGTGTGGACAAGCTCCAAGTAATCCTCATGCATGTAGCCTTTCTTTGGGAAGGGTAACTTGTGAGATTTTCCAAACTGACAAGCACCACATTTATAGATCATGTGTTGCTTGGATACATTATGTTTCTCAAGCACACATTGATCTCTACATATTTGCTTTAAGGTTCTCTCACCAATATGCCCTAATCTTTTATGCCAAATCTCAAGCTCTGACAATGTTTGATCTTTATAATAAAGTGCAATATTCCTTGTATCTTCAAGTTCAAATGTAAATAACCTACCTGTCTTTTCTCCCTTGGCGATTCTCTTGAATCCATGTTGGAGATCCTCCACAAATTCTCCATATTTGTTGAACCTAACCTGCAAACCTTTTTCCACAATTTGTCCAACACTCATCAAATTCTTGGTGATTGTTGGTACATATAGAACCTTTCTCAACAAATTTCTATTCCCATCAGAGGTTTTAACATTTCCTACCTTGACCACTGAATGCTTGGTGTTTTGCAATGGTGCTTTCCCTTAGGTTCCTCAAGGTCAGAGAGAAGAGCTACATTTCCTGCCACATGGTTTGAACATCCTGAGTCAATGTAGAAGAGATGGTCATCATTCATACCTTGCTTTGAAGTCATATTCATAATCAGAAGGGAATCCTCTTGATCCTCTGTGTAATTGTTGTAGTCTTTCCTTGATTTGTAGCCTCCTTGGTAGTTGTTATTGTAATTGATGTTGTAATTGTTGTTGTAACCTTGACGATTGGTTGAACCTTCCTCTTGATTATGTATAGCCACCTCTTTGGAAACTTCTACCTCTCTAATTCTTGAAGTTCCTATAACACTCATCTGTGGTGTGATTTGATAAACCACAAATATTACATGGGGAAGAATTAAAAGGTCTCCCCCTACCTTGCTTACCTCCTCTACCCCTACCTCTTGAGTTCTTATCTCTTCCTGCATGATTGGCTTGCGAAGTAGTACCTTCATCCTCTACTTTCTTGCTCTTTCCTTTGTCTTTAACCTTCCCTTTATCTGTTTATAGGGCAAAAGAGCTATTACCTCTTGATGAATCTCCATTTTTGTTGAGCTTGGCTTCATGGGTAAAGAGTTGCCCCATGAGTGTGGTAAGATCTGCAATCTGCATGTCCATGTATAAGTCCATAGCAATGGTGAAGTTTTCCCATTTATCATCTGCCTTGATACCATTGATTACTTGTCTCACAATTTGCTCCTCTTCAATCTCCTCTCCTATGCTTGCCAATTGGTCATCCACATCCTTGAATTTAGCCACATTCTGAAACACTTTGCTTTGGTTGCTTCCTTTGAGTGGTAAACTCAATCCACAATTGATTCTTCCTAGCACTTGTGTTGGAAGAAAAGCATGAAGACAATGTATCCCAAGTCTCTTCGGATGTCTTACTGTTCCTAATGTGTGGAAAAATGTCAGAAATAGAGCTACATAAGTATGACCTTGCTAATGCATCTTTGGCACACCATGAGTTGTGTCTTTCAAGCTCCTCTCTTGTAGGTTGTCCTTTGCTTCTGAAAATGGGCATCTCCTCATCTCCTGATATGTATCCATAGAGACTCCTTCCTTGCAAGCATGTCTTCATCCTCAAAGACCATGCTTGGTAGTTGTTCCTATCCAATTTATCAATAAAAGAAGGGAAACCATCTCCCATTTTACCTCTAATTGCTCTGATACCACTGTTGGGAAAGATGGATGAACACCATTGGTACTGCTAATCCCTGCTTTGTACTTGCCCTCTTTCACTTCAGAGTTGTGTTGTAGGACCTTTTGGCTTTCCAATGATACTAAATAAGTGCCTATGTACTTTGAAGATGATGCTTCAAACAATAAGATTAAAATAGATAAGTTTGAAACTAGCTTATGACCAAAAAGTTGCTATTTTGGTCTTGCCATGTGCTGGATATTATGCTCAGTACTCATATACATTAGCAAGTAGAAAAATTCCTTCCGAGGGTATCTAATAAGCTTAGACAGCTAATGATTCCAAGTGGATCACTTAAAATGATAGACTACACACTAAGCAATGTCTTTAGAAAGTTGAATCTTACCCCCGATATTTTAGGAACTTTGCAAATAATGACCACTGATTACTTCAAGACAAGTTTCTCCTAATTCGCTAAATGAAACGTCGTCAAACATTTACAGCTTGTAGTAGACTTAAGGCTTGTTCCAATGAGCTATACAACATTGAAAATATTCGAGAGATCGCTGATATATGAGCATTACAAGTACAATGTTCTGAGTGACAATGACAATGATGAAGATAGATGTAATCATCAATGTTATGTATTATGTAACAATGTTATACATGATCATTGGCATGTATATGATACCCAATGATAGTTTTAGGAGTAGGCTATAGTGTGAGCATCTCAAATATATCAAATGATCAACACTAAGCTCAGTAATGGGGCTGTCTAGGCTGCGAGAATTACAATCCCTTTTTATAAATGATTTGCCTCCAATTTTGAGTTCAAATTCAAACTTTTCTTTACCTAAAAGTTCTCCTCTAAGTTAGGAGATATTCCACCAAAAAGAATTCGTAGCTCGATCTCTTCTTAACTCCACAAGTTTGGTGCTTTTACAAGATTCTTTTTAAGTCAAGTGACTTTTACAAGGCTAAATGGTGAAAACCATAAACAATGGTTTATGTGGATCTTCAAAGAGTTGCACATAATACTTCCAATGCCCAGCCAAGTGTCATGGCTTGGCATTTGTACCAACATTGATGTCTCAACAAGTTTGACATAACTATGGGTTAAGCCCATTTATAAACCACTATGCGATTACATCATTTGGCAAGTTGGCATTTGCTTGTGGCAACTGTCAGAGATGAGTGCGGAAAATGGTGGCATACTCTTGCACTCCTTGGTTTGTTTTTTGTCTTTTGTTCTTTAAGAAATGAAAAATTTCTCCAAAATTCTTCTTTAACCAAAATCGTTGAAGAAAAGCATTCCAAACATGATGATAATGTTGGAAGTGATTGAGTTCAAACTCCGTTAACCATCGTGCTACTTCGTTAACGAGTGTTGTTCTGTAGGAAATGAAAAATTTCTCCAGAGTTCTTCTTTAACCAAAATAATTGAAGAAGAGCGTTCTAAACTTCATCATATGTGATTGACATAAAACTTCGTTAATCATCATGTTGCTTCATTAACCAGTGTTGATTGGAAAACTACGGCTTTGTATTCACCATCATCTCGAATGTCTAATACATTGTTATTAATTTTGGATGTTCAGACATGAGCACCAGGTTAATCTCCAAGAAATCCTCAAAACGTCCAAGGTGCCTTCACTAACTTTATGTTGTGGGGTACCCAATGCACTGTTCACTCAAATGGGTTGTTTGTCACTTCTATACTTCTGATAGATCTCACCAAAATGTGTTATTGGCATGAAGATGATAAGATGTTGGTGCAAATAACAAGCCTACACATTTGGCTAAAGTTATGTACAATTGAAGCTCCATGGAAACCATTGCTAGGAAGCTTTTATATTTATTACTATTTGTAAAAGTCATTATGACTTGAAAAGAATATTTGTAATCATCACCAAACTCGTGGATTTATTAGTTGGAAAAGTCATGATTCCACTTGAGAGAATATCTCCTAGATTGGAGGACTAGTTTTTAGTGAGAGCCAATGGAGGATTCAAATTCAAATTCAAATATCACATCTATAAAAGATGTCTTAAAAACTTGTGGGTTAGAAGTGTCTCTATACCGGAGTTCTCCTTGACCACACTGTAAGAGATTAAGACATACATCATAGCCTATACTACTCACAATAATTAGGCATTGTTTATCATGCTAATGATCTTGTACAACATTGTGTTCTAATACAATATATCAATACTTCTCATCTATGATCTCTTTGTCATAGTCACTCATAACAGTCAACTTATACTGCTCATATCTCAGTCATTCCTTGACCATTTTTGATGTTGTATAGCTTGTTGGAATGAACTCCAAGTTCTCTACATGCTCACAAGTTTTGAAGATAATGTATTCAGCCAATTTGGAGAAAAGTGTGTCGAAGCACTCACTAGTCAAACTCTACAAAGATCCTAAAAAATCGGGGGTAATGATTCAATTGCTAAATTGATTACTCTGTGTATAGTGTATCATTTTAAGTGATTCCACTTGGAGTCATTAGCTCATTCAGCTAATTTGATATCTCTAAGAGGAATTTTTCTGATTCCTATTGTACTGGAGGCACTGAGCATAACAAGCAGCAGGTGTGTGAACAAAAATAGAAGGTTTTCATTCATTCTTCAACTTGGAAGTAGTCTGTTTTGGTTCAATCATTTCTCACATCGTTTCCAAAGTACTTAGGAACTTATTTAGTGTTATTGGAAATCTAAGAGTGCTTAAAGCTCAACTCTAAAGCAACAAAGGGCTGGTACAAAGCAAGATTTGGCAGTACCTACTCATTTCTTGGACTGTCCATCCATCTTTCCCAACAGTGGTATCAAAGCAAAACTAAGGTAAAATGGGGAATGGTCTTCCTTCTTTCATTGAGAAATTGGACAAGAACACCTATCAAGCATGTTCCTTGAAGATGAAGACATACTTGCAAGGAAGGAACCTCTATGGATACATCCTAGGAGATGAGGAGATACCCATATTGAAGAGCAAAGAATAACCTACAAGAGAGGAGCATCAAAGACTTAACACATGGTGTGCCAAGGATGTATTAGCAAGGTCTTACTTACTTAACTCAATCTCTAATTTTCTTCTTCCACATATTAGAAACTGTAAGATATCCCAAGAGACTTAGGAAACATTGTCTTCCTATTTCTCTTCCAACAGAAGGGCTAGGAAGAACCAATTGTGGATTGAGTTTACCACTCAAAGAAAGCAACCCAAGCAAGGCATCTCAGAGTATGTGACCAAAGTCAAAGATGTAGCAGATCAATTCGCGAGCATAGGAGAAGAAATTGAAGAGGAGTAGATTGTAAGACAAGTAATCAATGGTATTAAAGCTGATGATAAATGGGAGAGCTTGACAACTTCCATGGACTTGTACATGGACATGAAGATTCCAGACCTTACCACCCTCATAGGGCAACTTTTTACCCATGAAGCCAAGCTCAACAAGGATGGAGATTCATCAAGAGGTAAGCTCTTTTGCCCTGTACATTGATAAAAGCTCAACAAGAATGGAGATTCATCAAGAGGTAATAGCTCTTCTATCCATAGCTCTTCTTCCATGGACTTGTACATAGACATGCAGATTCTAGACCTTAGCACCCTCATGGGGCAACTTTTTAACCATGAAGCCAAGCTCAATAAGAATGGAGATTCATCAAGAAGTAATAGCTCTTCTACCCTATACATGGACATGCAGATTCCAAACCTTACCACCCTCATGGTGCAACGTTTTACCCATGAAGCCAAGCTCAACAAGAATGGAGATTCATCAAGAGGTATTAGCTCTTATGCCCTATACACTGATAAAAGAGAAAAGGAAGAACAAGAATACTGAGGATGAAGGAGCTACCTCCCAAGCCAACTATGTAGGAGAGATAGAACCTGAAGAAGAAGGGGTAGAGGAGGTAAGCAAGGTAGGGGGAGACCTTATAACTCCTCACCATGTAATATTTGTGGAGTGTCAAATCATACTACAGATGAGTGTTACAGGAAATTCAAGAATCAGGGAGGTAGAGCTTATCAAAGAGGTGGATATACACAATCAAGAGGAAGATTCAATCACCATCAAGGTTACAATAATGTTGAATAGTGTATTCAATACTTCCAGTGATCCTCCTACTTTTGGGAGTCACTCCTCATGCTGAGAAGTTCGAGATCCATTACTCCTCAGACATGCGCGAACACGGAGAGGTTCGATTATCATCGCCGCCCAGCCGCGTGGTGAGTTCTAAAAATGACTACCTTCTCTCTCTACACCCAAAATGGGTCATGGTCAAAGTTCCTCTCATGAGTGCCACTTGGCACTCATGTGAGCATCATACTCTATATGAATAAGAGGAGGGTCATACCTCTAAATACTATTCATATAGGATACTCCATGTGACATTTCCTTCCCCTTACTTCCATTTTGTCCTCAAAATGGTATTGGAAGGTCTAAAAGAAAGAGAGAAATAATAGAACCACCACTCCCACTATATCCCCATGTACAGAAATACATGGTCCTGTCTCCGTGTTGTTTCCCCATATCCTTCCCCTTAAGAAAACTCTTGGGAAGGTAAACTAAAACTGGGAAACCGTCTCTGAAGGGTGCTAACCCGCTCCCATGTGGCACTATCTTCTGAACTATCTTTCCACTTTACTAGACACTCTTTATACAAGTGACTTCTCGTCCGTTTCTCTCGAGTGCGTAGTATGCTCTCTGGCTCATGTGGAATAGATGGAAAAGAAATAGGCTCTACTACCTCACTATCTGGAATGAGGTTGTCAGATTCACCCAGCCTTTTCTTAAGCCGGCTAACATGAAAAACTGGATGGATTTGACTATTCTCTGGAAGTTGGAGCTGGTAAGCCATCTTTCCTATTCTCTTAAGTATTTGGAATGGTCCACAATACCTAGGAGATAATTTTGGACAAGGTCCCGTCTTCATGGTTTCAGACCTAGATGGAACTCTAAGATAGACTTGCTCTCCTACCTCAAAGTTGATATCTCTTCTTTGAGGGTCAGCATAGGCTCTAGCCCTATCCTGAGCTTTCCTAATGCTGTCCTTAGCAAGTCTAAGCATATCATTCATTTCTTCCAAGAAGTCCTTTGCAGCTTGAACTTTTTCATTCTACAAGCCAACTGCATAAGGAGCCCTTGGCTGAAACCCATACATAAGCATAAATGGACTATGCCCAGTGGAAGAGTGCTTGGCACTATTATATGCAAACTCTACTATAGGTAAGTACTCTTCCCAATTAGTTTGCCTTTCATTCACATATGCTCGAAGCATATCCTCTAGGATTTGGTTAACCCTTTCTGTTTGCCCATCCGACTGTGGATGCTCGGCCGTACTCATGCTAAGCTTTGTATCCAACCTTTTGAAGACCGCTCTCCAAAAGTGGCTAGTAAACTTCCTATCCCGATCAGAAACTATGTCTAAAGGAAGACCATATAACCGGTATAGGTTCTCTACAAAGAGTCTAGCCAACTCAGGTGTCTTCACTGTAGTATGTGTTGGAATAAACCTAGCCATTTTGGTTAACCTATCCACAATTACCCAGACCGAGTCGTGCCCTCTCTGTGTCTTAGGTAACCCGACTATAAAGTCCATGGAGATACTCTCCCACTTCCCATTGGGAATATCCAATGGGTGGAGTAGTCCTCCAATCCTCAACCTCTCAGCTTTGTTGACCTGGCATTTATTGCACTTAAGCACATATTCTAGGACGTCCTTATGAAGTCCAGGCCAATAAAACTGCCTCTTAACAAGATCATAAGTCTTGTTAACTCCTGGGTGTCCCGCACTAGGTGTGTCATGACACTCATATAAAATATGCGGTCTCATCTCAATATCTCTAGGGACACACACCTTACCTTTATATAACAAATATCCATCTTGGACATTGTAATTCTTCCACTTGAATCCTTCTTGAGTACCCGTCGATACTTCATCCTCATTGGAAACCCGTATATCACGATCCCCATTCTCTGTGGCTTCCCAAATCTCGGAATATGCAGGATCAAGCCTACATTTCCCTCTGAGGGACTCAAGTAGCTCACTAGTGATCTGAGTAAAACTCAGTCCATTGAGCATAGGCATGCGGCTAAGTGAATCAGCCACCACATTAAACTTTCCCTTCCTATACCTAAGCTCATAATCAAACTCTTGAAGGGTCTCTGCCCATCGGGCCTTACGACCTTTAAGGTCTGTTTGATTAGAGAGCCACTTAATGCTCTCTTGATCAAACACTATAGTAACTCTGGCACCATATAAATAATGACGCCACTTCTTCAAAGCATGGACTATTGCATACAACTCCTTCTCATAGACGGAGTAATTCTTTTGAGCCGGTTCTAGTTTCTTGCTCTCAAAAGCTAATGGTCGACCATCCTGAACTAAAACCGCTCCTATAGCAAAATCACTCGCGTCAGTCTCAACCACAAATGGTTTATTGGGATCTGCTATATGTAAAAGTGGAGCTGTAGCAATTGCTACCTTCAACTTTTCCATACTTTGCTTCTGTTCGTCTCCCCAATGAAAGGCTTTCCCTTTCCCTTTAAACTGTTCCGTCATCGGGACAACAATTTTGGCATAGTTTCTAATGAATCTTCGATAGAAACCTGATAAACCTAGGAAGATCTGCAGCTCCTCCAGGTTCCGTGGATGTGGCCATTCCATAATAGCCCTTACTTTTTCAGGATCCATCTGGATTCCATCTTGGGAGACTATATGCCCAAGGTATTTAACCTCTGTTTTGAAAAATTCACACTTTGACTCCTTAGCAAAGAGCGAATTTTCCCTTAGCACTTGAAATACTTTTCTCAAGTGTTCCAAGTGCTCCTGTTCTGATGCACTATAGATCAGAATGTCATCTAAAAAGTCTACTACAAAGTGTCCTAGATAAGGCCGTAAAACACTATTCATGAGTTTCATGAAAGTGGCAGGAGCATTGGTGAGACCAAAAGGCATCACCAAAAACTCATAGTGCCCATATCTAGTCCTAAATGCAGTTTTAGGGACATCCTCTGCCCTAATCCTGATCTGATGATATCCTGATCTAAGGTCAAGCTTGGTAAAATACCAAGCTTGATGTAACTGATCAAATAGATCTTCCAACCTAGGCATTGGAAATCTATTTTTGATAGTTACCTTATTAAGTGCTCTATAATCTATACATAGTCTCATAGAGCCATCTTTCTTTTTAACTAGGAGCATTGGCGATGCCCATGGTGAGTTACTAGGTTTGATGAAGCCTTTATCTAAATAATCCTGCAATTGCTTCTCAACCTCCTCATGCTGAGAAACACTAAGCCTATAAGGTGGTCTACAAATAGGGTTAGTGTTAGTAACAACTTCTATGGCATGGTCAATGTCCCCTCTCTCAGGTGGTAGCCCTCTAGGTAAGTCAGTGGGAAAAACATCTCTGTAATCAAACATAAGATCCTTAAAACTTTTAACTACACACTCTTGCAAAAAAGAATAGTAGAAAGTCCTGTTCATATTTACATTCAAAGCATGAAAATATACATCAGATGAGCTGTCTATACAATGCTCCATATCATGACTATACAATAAAAACATATCCTGTACATGCTGTGAACAACAGAGACTATACAACTCTAATGATGAGATGAGAGGTGCACTAGGTACATCTCTCTCTCCCTGAATATAAACTGTACTTCCATTCTTTTCAAACTCGAGTGTGTTATTTTGATAGCTGCGTTTAAGTGTATCTCCCAACCCCCATAGCCACTCTCTTCCTAATACTAGATCTGTCCTCTCCATATTCATAATTTGGAAGTCCATATGATCTGTATAATCCTGCATCTTGACTTCCAAATTGGATACCAAAGTATCCCATATTCTTTTATCTTGCCCTTGCATCATAGATACAATGTATTTATGTGCACTAGGCTGTTGGGGAATCTTCAATTTCTTGACCAAAGCATAGTTTATGAAGTTATGAGTAGCAGAATCATCTATCATGACTCGCACCCTGGTCCCGTGTACACTACCATGTAGCTTGACCAAGTCATGTGGTCCAAACTGCGGTGACCACAATGACTGAGTCAAACAACACGTGTGCTCTATATCCTCGTGCATCACCTCCACTCCCTTGCAGCTAGAGCTGCCATGAATGGGAAGGGTCTGCACTAGGTGGACCACCTTTTTGCCCCTTTCAGGAGCCGTACTAGACTCTGGTCCTTTCTTCTTTTCTTCCCCCTTCTTGAGTGGACAGTTCCACTGTGAGTGGCTAGGGGATAGGCACCTAAAACACAGGTTCTCTCTTTTGGCCTTCTCAAACTGGTCTGTGGATAGCTTAGGCCCTTGTGATCTTTGTTTTTTAATAAAAACCTTGTTTTTCCCAAAAGGCAACTTTTTCTTAAATTTAGTGGTGCTAAGAGGTTTAAGGGGCTGATCCGTCTCCATAGGAGTATACTGAGGACGGTTATGGTCCTCATATATCTGTGCATATTTGATCGCCTCCTCAAACGTCTTAGGCGCATTCCTCCTGACTTCCCTCTTTATGGCTTTATCCAAGCCCCTAACAAACCCTCTGGTCTTCTGAAAATCATCTAGACCCTTAAGCTTCAAAGTGATCTCTCTATAGTGAGATAGATAAACTGAAAGAGGCCTGCCTCTTTGAGTAATCCTATCCCACTCATCCCAATTCCTCTCCTCTTCATTTTCAGGCAGAAACTCTTTTAGAAAAAGAGTCTCAAACTGAGTCCAGTCACTAGGGATAGAGTTCGCCTCCTTAAGACTCATCCACCACTTATAAGCACGTGGGCCGAGGGAAAGACTCGCCTCTAGCACACGATACTGAGGTGGGGTGCCCTTCAATTGATGCAAATCTTGCCACTTTTGTAAAAAAGTGTAGATTGCATCCTTATTCCTGTCTCGGTCATCCCCCGTGAATGTTGGTGGTTTCAAGTCTTTCAGGAGGGGAGCTTCCCTAGAGCTCTCTCCTTTATACTTACTAGGAAGAGAAGTCTCTTTCCTAGTAATCTCTAGAGGAATGGTAGGAGTCTCTCTTTCCTTCCTAGCTAGGAAAGAGGTGACAGTAGTCTCAAGAGAGATCATTTGAGACTTAAGTTGTTGCATAAGAGATGTAATGCTACCCAAATCTTTCTCTAACTTAAGGGTTTGTTCTTTTAAATCAATGAATTGGTCATGAGTGACAAATTCATCTATAAGCTCTTCATAAGTATACTCTTGCTGCGAAGGCTCTTTTTCTTCTATATTCTCTTCTATTTCTTGTCCTAACTCTACTTCTTCCATCCTAGCATCCTGATCCTCTAGTTGCTCTCTAGGTGGAGAAGTGGTCTCAACTACTTGTTTACCTTTATTTTCCATGTTTAAGTACCCTTCCCCCGTTTGCTAACTAGAGAGTATGAAAATGAATGGAAGTAGAATTTAAATATGCAAGAAGAAGAGAGATATAACACAAGAACACTTCCCTGATACAAAGTAGAGTTGCGGAAGCTAAATCCAGGTGGTCCTTGATGCTTCAGGCCGCTGATTTTGAGTCCTCGCCAGTCCCAAAAAAAAATTGGAAATGTCCGCTTGGTCCAGGGAGGTTCTAGACACCATAAACCATCCAAAATAACACCAAAAGTGCGTAGAAAAAGCCTCAAACGGGCAAACTGAATGCAACTGAACAATTTCAGAAATTTTCCAATCCTCGCCAGTCCACAAAGTATTGCCCAGCACCTGCACTTCAAAAATTTGAGACAATCCCAAGTGAAAAAATTGGATTTGGAGTCCGGATGAAGAAAAACTAGGCCCGGGAGTGGCCGCCTAGTTCCTGCTGAAGCGCTGCAGAGAGATTTTGATAGGGCAAATCTCTTCCAAATCCAACACCGATGGTCTCTGAGCGAAGCTTGAAAGCGTAGCTTCGAAACGTGACCAAGATATTTGAAATCCGATATCGTATGAGGAAGATATGGTCCGAAGAAGTGAGGTATGTCACCGGTGGGAAGTGAAAAGCTTCATCTTCATGAATAGATGGGTTTGGAAAGCTCAAAACTGAGGAATGAAAGCTTCTTTCACCAAACCAACACCCCCCATCCCATAACCACAGCCCATAATACATATATCCCTCATGATTCTTACAAAATCTTGGTCTAGATCATAAATTTGTAGCTCCAAAGTTTGGGAAAAAACTCGAAATTTTCTCAAGAGAAGCTTTACCTAATGGCCTTTTCGAAAAAATTCAGAGTTGATGTCGATGGAGCTTCATATCCCATATGCAGGCGAAATTCGTGGTAAGCTCTTGTATAAAAGGAAGAGTCATTCAATACCTTCTCCAACTAGAGAGGAGGGGAGGAAGAGGAGCTCCGTCGGCTGCTCTCTGGCCGCCCGTCGGCTGCTCTCTGGCCGCCTGTCGCCTGGGATGCTTCGGTATGTGTGTCTTCGTGGCGCGTCCGTCGCCTGCTCCCTGGCTCGGATACCAATGTTGAATAGTGTATTCAATACTTCCAGTGATCCTCCTACTTTTGGGAGTCACTCCTCATGCTGAGAAGTTCGAGATCCATTACTCCTCAGACATGCGCGAACACGGAGAGGTTCGATTATCATCGCCGCCCAGCCGCGTGGTGAGTTCTAAAAATGACTACCTTCTCTCTCTCTACACCCAAAATGGGTCATGGTCAAAGTTCCTCTCATGAGTGCCACTTGGCACTCATGTGAGCATCATACTCTATATGAATAAGAGGAGGGTCATACCTCTAAATACTATTCATATAGGATACTCCATGTGACAAATAACAATTACAACTACAATAGCAACTACCAAGGAGGCTACAAATCAAGGAAAGATTATCACAACTACACAGAGGAGCAAGAGGATTCTCTTCTGATTATGAATATGACTTCAAAACAGGTATAAATGACGGCTATCTCTTCTACATTGACTCAGGATGCTCAAACCATGTTGCAGGCAATGTAGTTCTTCTCTCTGACCTTGAGAAACCAAAGGGTGAGCATCAGGTACAAACAAGTGATGACACCAAGCACTCGGTGATTAAAGTAGGAAATGTTAAGACCTCTGATGGAAACAAGAATCTGCTGGGCAGGGTTTTATATATACCTATAATTACCAAGAATTTGATGAGTGTTGGACAGATTATGGAAAAGGGTTTGTAGGCTAGGTTCAACGGATATGGAGCAATTGTGGAGGATCCCCAACATGGATTCAAGAGAATTTCCAAAGGAGAAAAGACAGGTAGATTATTTACTTTTGAACTTGAAGATACAAGGAATATTGCACTTTATAGTTACAAAGATCAACACTATCAGAGCTTGAAATTTGGCACAAGAGATTAGGGCATGTTGGTGAAACAACCTTAAAACAGATATGTAGAGATCAATGTGTGCTTGGGGTACCTAATGTATCCAAGCAACACATGATTTATAAGTGTGGTGCTTGTCAATTTGGAAAATCTCACAGGATATCCTTCTCAAGGAAAGGCTACATGCATGAGGACTACCTACAACTTGTCCATACAGATGTATGGGGACCAAGTAAGGATCCCTCAATCTCTAGATCAAGGTATTATGTATCTTTCATTGATGATTTCAATAGATGAACTATCTTATACTTTATGAAGCACAAAGATGAAGTATTCAATTGCTTTAAAAAGTATCTTGCACTTGTTGAGAACCAAACAGGAAGAAACCTAAAAAGACTAAGGTCAGATGGAGGAGCTGAGTACTTCTCAAATGAGTTTGATGCATTCTTGCAGGACAGAGGAATCAAGAGAGAAATTACAACAAGGTATACCCTTGAGCAAAATGGGGTGGGAGAGAGGAGAAATAGATTAATTGTTGAAACAGCTAGGTCAATGTTAAATGAGAAAAAGTTACCTAATTACTTGTGGGAAGAGAGTGTATCTACTACCACTTATCTTGTAAACAGGTTGCCATCCAAATCTCTTGATGGGATGACCCCATATGAAGCATGACATGGTAGAAGACCTTCACTTGATTATTGCAGAATCTTTGGATGTGTTGCTTATGTGCATATCCCTTCTCAAATAAGAGGTAAATTAAACCCTAAGGGAGAGAAGTGCATCTTTATAAGGTATGACTTGAATCAGAAAGGATACATGTTCTACAATCCTTCAAACAAAGGATTATGGTCAATAGAGATGTTGTCTTTGATGAGAATGATTCTTGGTTTGAAAGTGAATGCAAGAAAGTAAAGGTACCTCATGACTTGGAAGAGGAGTTTCCAAGCCTCACTAAGAAGGAATCCAAATAGATTGAAGACATCAACTCAGATGATGAGGACATCATCAACTTAGAAGAGTTCAAGGCATGGAAGTCCAAAGGCAAAGTCAAAATGAAGAAGTTGGAGGATATACCTGAATCATCCAACCAAGCAATCAGAAGATCACAAGGGAGAGCAAGAAGCCAATCAGATATGGGCATGACACTTCCTTAGTTACTAAGCACTTAGTTTATCTTGCAATTGAAGAGCCATCATCATATGAAGAGGCAAAGACCAAGGCAGAATGGAAGGAAGCGATGGGTGAGAAAATTGAACCACTCAAGGAGAGTGATACTTGGGAACTAGTTCCAAAGAAGGAGTCCATGAAGGTAATTGGTTCTAGATGGATCTATAAGATCAAAAGAAATTCTAATGGATCAATAAGCAGGTACAAAGCTAGACTTATGGCTAAGGGTTTTACACAAACCCAAGGGGTTGATTATGAAGAAACCTTCTCACTTGTGGTCAGAATGCCAACCATCAGGATATTGGTAAGTGTGGCTGCAACCTCCTGGCTATGAGGATCCAAGCAAGGTAACATATATATGTAAATTGAACAAATCTCTTTATGGATTGCAGGCACCTAGGGCATGGAACCATAGGTTGACTACAAACCATCAGGATCAAGGATTCATCATGAGTAAAACAGATACTTCTCTATTTATTAAGAGGAGAAATTCAGAGGTAATATACCTATGTGTATATGTTGATGATATCATACTCACAAGTAATGTTGCCAATGGCATCAAGCAGATTAAGAATCAAATGATGCAAGAGTTCAAAATTAGTGACTTTGGATCACTAAAATCTTTTCTTGGACTTGAGTTAGTCTATACTAACTCTGGAATTTATATTACTCAGAGAAAGTATATACAAGATATATTAAAGAAGTTTCATTTGCAAGATGCCAAAGTAGCAAGTACTCTAATGGAGGTTAATGAGAAGTTAAGTGCTCATGAAGGCGATGTGCTTGAGAACATTGCAGGTGACCAAAGCATAGTGGGAAGCTTGAAATATGCTACATTGACAAGGATTGATATTGTTTATGGAAAATGTTTTAAGTCAGTTTATGCACAAGCCTAGGGCACCACATTTGGAAGCTGCCAAAAGAATTTTGAAGTACCTTAAGGGCACTCAAAATCAAGGGTTATATTTTCCTTATACTTTGAACTTGGACATTAAGATATATTCAGATGCAGATTGGGCAAGTTGCAAAGATGATAGAAGAAGTACCTCAGAATACCTATCCTTTGCTGGTGATAAACCTATATCATGGTCTTCAAAGAAGCAACCTACTATTGCTTTATGTTCTACAGAGGGAGAGTATAGAGGATTGACCAATGCTACTCAATGTTGGTGCAGACCAATCACCAATTGAAGATTTGAAGCAAAGAAGATGGATATATTCACAGAGTAAAAGACATGTACACATATGTACATTAGTTAAGACATAGGTTACTTATACTTATGTTTTGATATAAGTTTGTATATAATTGCCTATATATATATTTTGGAAAAATGTCGGGGCATTAAGACAAGACAAGGAGAGACTATGTATGAGCATAGGAATAGAGAAATAAGTTGTTGTAAAGGTCATTAGACATATGAGAAGTTAGTTGAAGTCTCTCTCTCATTCAGTTGTAGTCTTCTTCAGAAATGACAGAACTTTTGCGCCCGAAGTTTTCGTGTCTTCTCCTTCTGGGTAAAGCTTTTATGGAATGCTTTTATACAAGTCTAAATCTAGAGTGGATAGATCTCTGTATAAAGTTTTAGCTTCCAATTGTAATCAGGCTAAGAGAATTGTGTGTAGGAACATTAATATGTAAAGAATGTTCACAATCTTATGAAACAGGCGCAGATTTCGAGTTCAATGAAATGAGTAGTGCTCAGTGCACATTGTAAAGTTTTACACATATCATAGCTCAAAATCTAAGTTGAGAGATAAGCTATCTACAGCCAAAAGGATTTGATAAAATGGGTTCGACATTGTGAGAACTAAAGTTAAGAAGTTAGGGGTGTCCCAATCGACTTCTCAGAAGTGCAGATTTAGACATAGCTGACTTGGTAAGTAAATTTCTCAAGATCTACTGAACCTTTTGAAGTAATTTAACTTGGAGAAGGTGCGCAATCTTTAGGCGACACCTTGTGTAAAGTTTCATAAAAAACTTTACACATTTACTGAGTCAATGAGCAAGATCTATGCAGCAGACTTTCTGAGGAAATTCCTTCTTCATAGTTTAGTCAAGAATTTGGTATTTGGTCATTGATAACTTAAATTGGTGAAGGTTTTGACTTACTCTTGATATAGAGGTGTTCTAAATTCAAGAGTAGGTTGTTCTTTTGGGGATTAACACTCTGCATCAGTGGTATCAGAGCAGGAAACATCAAAATCAAGGAAAGGAGGATCCCGACTGCTGCAGATTCAAGAAATTCAACAATTGAAGAACTAAAAGGTGAAAGCTTGAAGGCAAAGCCTGAGGAGGAGACCATACGACATCAAGAAAGACAAAAGGACTCTAATTTGAAGTAAAGGTACATATATTGTTCATAAAGCTTGAAGATTTCAATACACAGGTGGACACAAGATGGGAGATTCTCTACAGATAGAGAAATTGGATAGGGAAAACTATCCTGCATGGTCAATGAGGATGGAAGCTCATCTTATGAGCAAAGATTTAATAGCTTATATCACAGGAGAAGAAGAGAAGCCACAGTTCAGAGATCCTAGTGTTCCAACTAGGGAAGAGTTAGCAGATTTGAAAAATTGGATGAAGAAAGATGCTCAAGCTAGGAGCATTATATATATGGCAGTCAATGATTACTTGTTACCTCATATTCGAGGTCTTGAAAGTGCAACTGATATTTGGAATGCTTTGGAGGAGCATTTCCAAAATACTACTAAGTCAAGGAAGGCATCCTTATGGGCAGAGTTTACCACCTTTAAGAAGAAGGCTTCTCAATCCATTTCAGACTATGTGACAAGAATGAAAGATATTGCAGATGCTTTAGGAGCTGTTGATGAAGACATTGAGGAGGATAAATTGGTAAGGCAAATTCTTACAGGTTTAAGAGGTGATGACAAATGGAAGCCATTCATTTTATCTACAGAATTATCACTTGATCATTTCACTCCTGATGTAAATCAGTTGCTAGGTCATATGCTAACATTTGAGCAGGATGTTAAAGGAGATGGTGATAAAAGTACAGGTCATGCAATGTACTCAAAGGACAAGAAGAAAGCTAACAAAGGAAAGCAACAATCAGGTGAAGAAGAAGGCACAACTAGTCAAGCCAACTTCCTAAGAGGTAGAGGAGGTGGCAAAGGTAGAGGAAGAGGCAGAAACAACAAAGATGGAGGCAAAGCTTGTTGGATTTGTGGTAAGACAAATCACTTAGCTAATGATTGTTGGCACAATACTCAGAGTAATAATGGATATAGTCAAAATTATAATGCAAGAGGAAGAGGAGGCAGAAATCAAAGAGGTAATTTCAGAGGCAGAGGTAGTAGGGGTTACTTTGGAAGAAATGCAGGTAGAGGTTTCCAAAGTCAACAATATAACAACACCTACTACAATTATGCTTCAGATCAAAAGGAAGATTCAACATTGATAATGAATGCAACTTGTGAAAGGCAGAGTGAAGATCAAAGAGTCTTCTACATTGATTCAGGGTGTAGTAATCACCTGAGTGGTAATATAGCCTTGATGACTGATTTGGAGAATAAGGTATCTAATCATGTTGTTCAAACAGGTGACAACACAAAGCACAATGTGAAGTCAATTGGATCAGTGAAGGCCAAGGATGGTAGCACCTTATTGAGTAAGGTCTTGTATGTTCCTACAATTCCTAAGAATTTGATAAGTGTAGGACAAATTGTGGAAAAAGGTTATGAAGTAAGGTTCACTAATGAAGGAGTATTTGTGGAAGACCCTAGCAATGGGTATAAACAAATTGTTTCAGGGAAGAAAGAAGGAAGATTGTTCACATTGAAGATTCAAGGTAATATTGGTCATGCTATGTTCACATATGGAGGACATAAGATCTCTGAGTTAGATCTTTGGCACAAGAGGCTTGGACATTTCAATGAAAGAGGTATTAAAGACATGATTAACAATGGTTCAGTGCTTGGTTTGCCTAATGTTGCAAGTCAACATATGACATGCAGATGTGAGGCATGTCAATTAGGTAAGACTCATAAGCAACCCTATTCTAAGCATGGTTTTATGTACTCAGAGAAGCTTGAGTTGGTACATACAGATGTGTGGGGACCATCAAAGGATTTCAGTATAAATGGGTCAAGGTATTATGTGATTTATGTTGATGATGCTACTAGATGGATCACTATTTATGTGATCAAAGATAAGTCAGAAGTGTTTAATACATTTAAACACTATCATGCATATGCAGAAAGAATTACAGGACATAAGTTGAAAAGACTAAGGTCAGATGGAGGGGGAGAGTATTTCTCTAATGAATTCAGTAATTACTTGTGGGATGGAGGTATAAAAAGAGAAGTTACTTGCAGGTACTCTCCTCAACAAAATGGTGTAGCAGAAAGGAGAAATAGGACTCTTGTTGAGTTTGCAAGGTCCATGATGAAGGAGAAAAATTGCCCTAATTATTTGTGGGTTGAGGCTGTAAATACAGCTACTTATTTGGTCAATAGGTTACCATGTAAAGCTTTGCAGGGAATGACACCTTATGAGGCATGGTGGGGTAAGAGACCTACACTAGACCATTGCAAAGTATTTGGATGTTTGGCCTATGCATATGTGCCATCTCAATTGAGGCATAAGTTGGAGCCTAAGGCAGAAAAGTATGTATTCATTGGTTATGATGATAAACAAATGGGATACAGGTTGTGGAATCCATCCACAAAACATTTTCTTGTATCAAAAGATGTTACATTTGATGAGCAAGGTACTTGGTATGCAGGTACTATCAATATTAATACAGATGATGAAGAGATTGTGAGCCAAAGGAAAGGTAAGTCAAAGGTTCAAATAATTGATGAAGAAGAAAATAATGAAGTGCAGGTTGAAGTGGAAGAAACACCAAGATTTGATCCTGAATATGAAGAACCAAAGACCTCAAGAAGTGGAGAACCTAGGAGGTCTACAAGGAACAAATGGCAACCTACAAGGTATAGTTATGATACTTCATTTCTGGCTACCAAAGATTATGCTTACATGATTAAAATAGATGAAGTGTTGGAGCAAACCAATCACAAATTGGTGATTATACAGATCTTGGAGAATGCTTATGGTCAGAATGAAGCAAAGGAAGACATTTGTAAAATGAAGAAGAAGTCAGAATGTTGTCTTGTACACATATGTACATTAGCATAGTCATAGATGACTTAGATCTTTTGTTCAGTAAGAATTATGTACAAATTATCTATAAATACCTTGAGAAAAGTCGGGGCATGTAATGGAGAGCACATGAGAGCATATGTAACAATAGTTACAAGTCAAGGATTAGGAAGATAGAAGAAATGAGATAGTGGAAAGTGAATGTGTGTTAGCTCTCATCACTCAGTTGTAATGTTCTGAGTTAATGAAGAAATATTGCGCCCGATCTTTTCGTGTCTGCTCCTTCTGTGCTTGATCATTTGTGAAATCCTTTTGAGGATATCTAAGTTGTTAGTTGATGAGCCTGTGACCTGAATTTCAGAGTCCAATTGTGAACAGGCTAGGAGAATTGTAAGTAGGAACATTCATATGTGTTGAATGTCTACAGTTCTCTGAAACAGGCGCAAAATTTGTGTTTAATCTTTTGGTCAGTGCTCACTCCATAGTTTAAAGTTTTGTGCAAGCAAGCACTTAATCTTTAAGTTGGAAGGTGATGTACTCGTGGCTAAAAGCATTTGGCAAAATGGGTTAGATACTGTGAGAATCAAAGTTAAGAAGTTAGGGGTGTCTGAATCGACTTCTCAGAAGTACAGTTTCTGACATAGGTAACTTGAGAAGTTGATTTCTCAAGCTACACTTAATCTTTTGGAGTAATTCAACTTGGAATAGTTGCGCAATCTCTAAGAGATGATTCGTACAAAGTTTCATGAAAAACTTTACACATTTGATAAGTCAATGTAAGGAAATAGTGCAGCAGACTTTTCTGTGTATCACCTTCTTCACAGATTTGTTCATCTTTTGATAATTAGAAGTTGATCCTCTAAATGTGTGAAAGGTTTTGACTTATTCTTGGTATAGAGGTGCTCTAATCACAAGAATAAGTTGTTCTTTTGGAGATTAACATTCTCCATCAGTGGTATCAGAGCAGGAGACATCAATTTGAAGAAAAGGAGGATCCCGACTGCTGCAGATTTAAAAGATTCAACATTTGAAGGATCAAGAAGTGAAAGCTTGGAGTCAAAGCTCGAGGAGAAGACAAATTGACATCAAGAAAGGCAAAAGGAGTTCAATTCGAAGTAAAGGAGATGAAGAAAAACCAGAATTTGCAGATCCAAGTATTCCTACTAGGGAGGAACTTGCAATGTTGAAGACTTGGATGAGAAAGGATGCTCAAGCAAGGAGCATCATTTACATGGCTGTAAATGATTATCTTCTACCTCACATCAGAGGTTTGGAAAGTGCTACAGATGTTTGGAATGCCTTGGAAGAGCATTTCCAAAATACTACTAAGTCAAGGAAGTCCTCACTATGGGCTGAGTTCACAACTTTCAAGAAGAAGAGCTCACAATCAATTTCAGATTATGTGGCAAGGATGAAAGATATTGCAGATAGCTTGGGAGCAGTGGATGAAGATATTGAAGAGGAAAAGTTGGTAAGACAAATACTTACAGGTCTAAGAGGTGATGAGAAGTGGAAGCCTTTTATATTGTCCATAGAATTGTCACTTGATCACTTTACTCCTGACCTTAATCAATTGCTAGGACACATGCTAACCTTTGAGCAGGATCTTAAAGGAGACAATGATAGAAGTACAAGTCAAGCTATGTACTCCAAAGACAAGAAAAAGAATGGCAAGGGAAAGCAATCAAATGATGATGAAGGGAATTCAAATCAAGCCAACTTTACAAAAGGGAAGACAAATTTCAGAGGTAAAGGAAGAGGAGGTAAGAACAAAGATAATGCTAAAGCTTGTTGGATTTGTGGCAGAACAAATCATTTGGCAAATGATTGTTGGTATAACAATCAAAGTGGAGGATACAACAATCAGAATTATAGTCAAAGAGGTAGAGGAGGCAGAAACCAAAGAGGCAATTTCAGAGGAAGAGGTGGTAGGACATCATATGGTAGAGGAGGTGGAAGAAACTTCCAATCTCAATCCTACAACAATAATTATTACAATTATGCATCAGATCAGAAGGATGACATGACTCTTATCTTGAATGCAACTCATGAATCAATGGGAGAAGATCAAAGAGTGTTCTATATTGACTCAGGGTGCAGTAACCATCTGAGTGGGAACCTATCCTTGATGACTGATATGGAAGCAAGGGTGAATGGACATACAGTTCAAACAGGTGACAATACCAAACATAAAGTGGAGAGCATTGGATCAGTGAAAACAAAGAGTGGAAGTACACTTCTGAGCAAGGTACTTTATGTCCCTACTATTCCTAAAAATTTGATAAGTGTAGGGCAAATTGTGGAGAAAGGATATGAGGTAAGATTTACAAATGATGGTGTCTATGTACAAGATCCAAATCAGGGATATAGAACCATAATTGCAGGTAAAAAGGAAGGAAGATTGTTCACTCTCAAGGTCCAAGGTAATGTGGGACATGCACTATTTACCTATGGAGGTCAAAAGGTATCTGAATTAGACCTATGGCATAAAAGGCTAGGTCATTTCAATGAGAGAGCTATAAAAGAGATGTCAAAGAATCAGGTAGTGCTTGGATTGCCAAACATTGAAGGGCAACATATGGTGTACAAGTGTGAAGCTTGTCAACTAGGTAAAGCACATAAGAGTTCTTATAACAAATCAGGGTACAAGTATTCAAACATGCTTGAATTGGTTCATACAGATGTATGGGGTCCCTCAAGGGACTATAGCATAAATGGATCCAGATATTATGTGTTGTTTGTTGATGATGCAACCAGGTGGATTACTTTGTATGTAATCAAGGACAAATCAGAAGCATTTAAGACATTCAAACATTTCCATGCTTATGCAGAAAGGATCACAGGACAAAAGCTAAAGAGGTTAAGATCAGATGGAGGGGGAGAGTATTTCTCAAAAGAGTTTGATGATTATTTGTGGAATGCAGGTATCAAAAGAGAAGTGACTTGCAGGTACTCCCCTCAACAAAATGGAGTAGCAGAAAGGAGGAATAGGACTCTTGTAGAGTTTGCAAGAGCTATGATGAAGGAAAAGAATTGTCCAAATTACTTATGGGCAGAGGCCATTAACACTGCAACATACCTTGTGAATAGGTTGCCTTGTAAAGCTTTGGATGGAGGAACCCCTTATGAAGCATGGTGGGGTAAGAAACCTAGTCTTGATCATTGTAAAGTATTTGGATGTATTGCATATGCTTATGTTCCTTCACAATTAAGACATAAGCTAGAACCAAAAGCAGAGAAGTATGTGTTTATTGGATATGATGATAGACAAATGGGTTACAGGTTGTGGAGTCCATCCACAAAGCAATTTCTGGTTACTAAAGATGTGACATTTGATGAGCAAAACACATGGTATACAGGATCACCAAATGAGTATGCAGGTGTTGAAGAAATTCAAAGGAAAGGAAAGGCAAAGGTAAAAGTTTGTGAAGAAATTGTTGATGAAGTTGACTCTAGATGTAGAGTGCAGGATCATGTAGAAGAAGGGCCAAGATTTGATCCAGAATCAAATGAAGCTGAAACATCAAGAAGTGCAGAAATCAGAAGATCTACAAGGGAAAGGAAAGAGCCTATAAGGTATAGCTATGATACATCTTTCCTAACAACAAGAGATTATGCTTACATTGTGAAAACAGAAGAAGATCCAACCACTTATGAAGAAGCCAAAGGTAAACAGAATTGGGAGAAGGCAATGCAAGAAGAGTATGATGCTCTACTTGAAAATGAAACTTGGGAATTAGTACCAAGACCAAAGAATCAGAAAGTCATTGGATGCAAGTGGGTATACAAAACAAAGAGGTTTGCAGATGGTAAGGTGTCTAGATATAAGGCTAGACTAGTGGTTAAAGGTTATGCCCAAACTTATGGGGTAGATTATGATGAAACCTTTAGTCCTGTTGCTAAGATGTCTACAATTAGGACATTGATTGCTATTGCTGCTTGCAAGGGATGGAAATTATCACAATTGGATGTGAAGAATGCATTTCTTAATGGTTACATTGCAGATGAAGTATATATGGAGCAACCAGAAGGTTTCATGGAGTCAATTGGATCAGATTATGTGTGTAAGCTCAAGAGAGCTTTATATGGGTTGAAGCAAGCCCCAAGAGCTTGGAATTACAGATTGGTCAAGTTCTTGAATGAATGTGGATTTCAAGCATCAAAGGCAGATAGTAGCTTGCTAGTGAAGGCAAGTGAAAATGGATATATATACATGTGCATTTATGTTGATGATATTATTGTTACAGGAACAGATGCTCAAGGAATCAATGAACTCAAGAAGCAAATAGAGAAGGAGTTTAAGATAAGTGACTTGGGAAACTTATCTTATTTTCTAGGAATGCAGATTGTGTATACTCAACATGGAGTATATGTTTCACAAGAGAGATACTTGAAGAATCTTTTGATCAAGTTTAACATGGAAGATTGCAAGACCTCAACCACTCCATTGGAGGTAAATCATAAATTAAGCAGGTATGGAGGTGAAGAGTTCAATGACATGAAGAAATATCAGAGTTTGGTAGGTAGTCTAATCTATGCTACCTTGACAAGGCCAGATCTATCATATGCAGTAGGTGTGTTGTCACAATTCATGCATTGTCCAAAGAAGACTCATTGGATTGCAGCCCAAAGGGTACTCAGATATATCAAAGGAACCCTAAGTGAAGGTTTGTATTATGGTTTCACTTCTGACACAAGAATCAAAGTGTTTAGTGATGCAGATTGGGCAGGTGACTCAGATGATAGAAGGTCTACTCATGGATATCTATGTTATGTTGGAGACAAGTTAGTGTCTTGGTGTTCAAAGAAGCAACACACAGTTGCTTTATCATCCACAGAGGCTGAGTATAAGGGAATGGTAGAAGCTGCAAAAGAAGTCATATGGTTGAAGACCTTGATGAAAAGTTTTGAGATTGATCATAGTACTCCAATAATTTTTGGAGATAATATGAGTTCTTTGTATTTGGCAGCTAACCCTGTTTTTCATGCCAGGACTAAGCATATAGAGATACAGTATCATTTCTTGAGGGAAAAGGTACTTGATAAAGAGATTGAAGTGATGTACACTCCAACAAAAGAACAAGTGGCAGATATGATGACAAAAAGCTTGGATGGACCTAAGCTACAGAGATTCAAGGAGATGGCAGGAGTGAAGAAGAATGGAATAATCACAATTAGTGATTGAGGGGGAGCTGTTGGAGCAAACCAATCACAAATTGGTGATTATACAGATCTTGGAGAATGCTTATGGTCAGAATGAAGCAAAGGAAGACATTTGTAAAATGAAGAAGAAGTCAGAATGTTGTCTTGTACACATATGTACATTAGCATAGTCATAGATGACTTAGATCTTTTGTTCAGTAAGAATTATGTACAAATTATCTATAAATACCTTGAGAAAAGTCGGGGCATGTAATGGAGAGCACATGAGAGCATATGTAACAATAGTTACAAGTCAAGGATTAGGAAGATAGAAGAAATGAGATAGTGGAAAGTGAATGTGTGTTAGCTCTCATCACTCAGTTGTAATGTTCTGAGTTAATGAAGAAATATTGCGCCCGATCTTTTCGTGTCTGCTCCTTCTGTGCTTGATCATTTGTGAAATCCTTTTGAGGATATCTAAGTTGTTAGTTGATGAGCCTGTGACCTGAATTTCAGAGTCCAATTGTGAACAGGCTAGGAGAATTGTAAGTAGGAACATTCATATGTGTTGAATGTCTACAGTTCTCTGAAACAGGCGCAAAATTTGTGTTTAATCTTTTGGTCAGTGCTCACTCCATAGTTTAAAGTTTTGTGCAAGCAAGCACTTAATCTTTAAGTTGGAAGGTGATGTACTCGTGGCTAAAAGCATTTGGCAAAACGGGTTAGATACTGTGAGAATCAAAGTTAAGAAGTTAGGGGTGTCTGAATCGACTTCTCAGAAGTACAGTTTCTGACATAGGTAACTTGAGAAGTTGATTTCTCAAGCTACACTTAATCTTTTGGAGTAATTCAACTTGGAATAGTTGCGCAATCTCTAAGAGATGATTCGTACAAAGTTTCATGAAAAACTTTACACATTTGATAAGTCAATGTAAGGAAATAGTGCAGCAGACTTTTCTGTGTATCACCTTCTTCACAGATTTGTTCATCTTTTGATAATTAGAAGTTGATCCTCTAAATGTGTGAAAGGTTTTGACTTATTCTTGGTATAGAGGTGCTCTAATCACAAGAATAAGTTGTTCTTTTGGAGATTAACATTCTCCATCATGAAGACCCTTCTACATATGAAGAGGCAAAAGGTAAAGAAAATTGGGAGAAAGCTATGCAGGAAGAATATGATGCATTGTTGGAGAATCAAACATGGGATTTAGTTCCAAAGCCAAATAGCCAGAAGATCATTGGATGTAAGTGGGTTTATAAGACAAAAAGATTTGCAGATGGAAGTGTGTCTAGGTACAAAGCTAGACTTGTTGTCAAAGGGTTTGCTCAGACATATGGTGCTGACTATGATGAGACTTATAGTCATGTGGCAAAGATGACAACTATCAGGACACTTATAGCAATTGCTGCATGCAAAGGTTGGAAATTATGTCAATTAGATGTGAAGAATGCTTTTTTGAATGGTTATATTTCAGATGATGTGTTCATGGAGCAACCTCAAGGGTTCAGAGATAAAAGATATCCAGATCACGTGTGCAAGCTCAAGAGAGCTTTGTATGGCTTGAAGCAGGCCCCAAGGGCATGGAATTATAGACTTGTAAAGTTCTTGAAAGAACTTGGATTTCAGGTGTCTAAAGCAGATAGTAGCTTGCTTGTCAAAGCAAGTGATAATGGTTTCATATACATGTGCATATATGTTGATGATATAATCCTTACAGGTACAGATGAGGAAGGAATACAAAGACTAAAGAAGCAAATGGAAAAGGAGTTCAAAATTAGTGACTTGGGAGACTTGTCATACTTCTTGGGCATGGAGATTACATATACTCAACATGGAGTATTTGTGACCCAAGAAAGGTATTTGAAAAACTTGTTAATCAAGTTTAACATGGATGATTGCAGGGTAGCACCTACACCAATGGAGGTGAATCACAAATTGAGTAAATTTGGAGGTGAAGAATTTAAGGACATGAGACAATATCAGAGTTTGGTTGGTAGTCTTATCTATGCTACTTTAACTAGACCTGATTTATCATATGCAGTAGGGGTTTTGTCTCAATTTATGCATTGTCCTAGGAAAGAGCATTGGATTGCAGGTCAAAGAGTGTTGAGATACATTAAGGGTACACTCAAAGAAGGTTTGTATTATGGGTTCACATCAGATACAAACATCAAGATCTATAGTGATGCAGATTGGGCAGGTAATCCAGATGACAGAAGATCAACCTATGGATACATGTGCTATGTGGGAGATAAGTTAATCTCTTGGTGCTCAAAGAAGCAACATACAGTTGCTTTGTCATCTACAGAAGCTGAGTACAAAGGCATGGTTGAAGCTGCAAAAGAAGTGATTTGGCTTAAAACTCTCATGAAGAGTTTTGATACTATACAGAGCATACCTATCATTTATGGTGATAACATGAGTTCATTATATCTAGCTGCTAATCCTGTTTTTCATGCCAGGACTAAACATATTGAGATACAGTATCACTTTCTAAGAGAGAAGGTGATGGATAAGGAGATTGAAGTCATACATACTTCAACAAAAGATCAGATAGCTGATATGCTTACAAAGAGCTTGGATGGACCAAAGCTACAGAAGTTTAAAGACATGGCAGGTATAAAGAAGATAAGAGAAACCTCAATTGATGATTGAGGGGGAGCTGTTGGTGCAGACCAATCACCAATTGAAGATTTGAAGCAAAGAAGATGGATATATTCACAGAGTAAAAGACATGTACACATATGTACATTAGTTAAGACATAGGTTACTTATACTTATGTTTTGATATAAGTTTGTATATAATTGCCTATATATATATTTTGGAAAAATGTCGGGGCATTAAGACAAGACAAGGAGAGACTATGTATGAGCATAGGAATAGAGAAATAAGTTGTTGTAAAGGTCATTAGACATATGAGAAGTTAGTTGAAGTCTCTCTCTCATTCAGTTGTAGTCTTCTTCAGAAATGACAGAACTTTTGCGCCCGAAGTTTTCGTGTCTTCTCCTTCTGTGGTAAAGCTTTTATGGAATGCTTTTATACAAGTCTAAATCTAGAGTGGATAGATCTCTGTATAAAGTTTTAGCTTCCAATTCTAATCAGGCTAAGAGAATTGTGTGTAGGAACATTCATATGTAAAGAATGTTCACAGTCTTCTGAAACAGGCGCAGATTTCGAGTTCAATGAAATGAGTAGTGCTCAGTGCACAGTGTAAAGTTTTACACATATGATAGCTCAAAATCTAAGTTGAGAGATAAGCTATCTACAGCCAAAAGGATTTGATAAAACGGGTTCGACATTGTGAGAACTAAAGTTAAGAAGTTAGGGGTGTCCAAATCGACTTCTCAGAAGTGCAGATTTAGACATAGCTGACTTGGTAAGTAAATTTCTCAAGATCTACTGAGCCTTTTGAAGTAATTTAACTTGGAGAAGGTGCGCAATCTTTAGGCGACACCTTGTGTAAAGTTTCATCAAAAACTTTACACATTTACTCAGTCAATGAGCAAGATCTATGCAGCAGACTTTCTGAGGAAATTCCTTCTTCACAGTTTAGTCAAGAATTTGGTATTTGGTCATTGATAACTTAAATTGGTGAAGGTTTTGACTTACTCTTGATATAGAGGTGTTCTAAATTCAAGAGTAGGTTGTTCTTTTGGGGATTAGCACTCTCCATCACTCAAGAGGCCATATGGATCAGATTGTTATATACAGATTTGGGTTTGCATACTACATCTCCAAAGATTTTTGGGGATAATACAAGCTCACTACATCTTGCAGCAAATCCTATTTATCATGCTAGGACCAAGCATATAGAGTTCCACTATCATTATGTGAGAGAAAAGCTATTGAAAAAGGAAATTCAGATGGCTTATGTATCAACTAATATGCAATGTGCAGATTTATTGACTAAAGCATTAGATGGTACAAAACTTTGCAGGTTTAAGTTTATGATTCGATTGCAGGACATTCAAGAAGATTGAAGAAGAAGACCAAGCCAAAATGTTTGGCTTGAGGGGGAGTTGTTGGTGCAAATAACAAGCCTACACATTTGGCAAAAGTTATGTACAATTGAAGCTCCATGGAAACCATTGCTAGGAAGCTTTTACTTTTTTTACTATTTGTAAAAGTCATTATGACTTGAAAAGAATATTTGTAATCATCACCAAACTCGTGGATTTATTAGTTGGAAAGCCAGCCAAGTCTACTTCAAAGCCAGCCACTGTAGCTTTAAACCAGATAAGAGTGAGACCCAAGACTTTCTACCTGGTGGGGTGATTAGCCTGAACTAGACAGGGATATGCTATTGAGGCATAGCTTCAGGTATCATTTGCAAACTCAACACTTTCAACACCTGGCGGTACTGAGATGGATGACGATGGAGATCAATCCATCTAGTAGAAGGCAACGATACTATCAATCATAAGCACTTGTGGATGCATTCCCATCTCAGTCAATCTTTTGATTTTAACATGCAATGTCTATAAACGTGCCAGAAAATGGAAACTATTGCAGCAGGAATCGTTTAAGACTACTCTCCAAAGTTTGATCACATTCAAAGGTTGTCAAATTGCTCGAAGATCCTTTTTGTCTCTTTTGTCTGGTTCTACCTCTCACAAGAGCAGCCAATAAAGAAACCTTTAAACATGTACCTACATCTAGATTCCATTCTTTGCTCTTTTCCTTGCTTTAATTGTCTTCTCTCCTCTCTGCAGCATGCTCCCTTGGAGAGGCATGATATCAAGGATCTTTGTCCGTTATCAAGAAGGTTTTCTTATCCTATCTTTGATTCCAATATCCTTCCTATAAGCAATTTTTTTTCTTCAAATCCTTGGACAATTGCACAGTAGCAACATCATCTTCTGATTCTTTGTGAATTTTACAGAGTCCATCCCTTCTCTTTGTTCCATTTAGCACACTTTCTTTTCCAATCCATCCCAAAATAGATAGCTTGGTTAGAAATCAAGCTTGCAGATAAGCTCATTAAGGTGCACACACACTTAAAGAAGAAGTCACCACATCTTGCCTTAGTGGCTGCCAATCTAGTTGTATAACATTTAAGAGCATGATTGCTTCCTCCAATCAGGCAGAGCTAGTCAATGAACCTTGATAGGAATCACAACTGCAATCATTACTTCAAATAGCAGAATAAAGTCGAAGCTCTGAGATCTGGCCATGAATTGCAAGGTGACTGCTGCTTTCCAGGACAGGACCACAAGACGTTGGCATGTGATGTGGCTCCTTCCATAAAATTTGGCCCTTCTTTATTAAGATATTGATAGATACGCTTCCATTTATGACCTATAACACATCTGGCCACTTCTTCCACGACCTCGTATCATCTCATATAGATATAGGATGTACAGTCATCTCTTAGAAATCATCACTTTTATTAACCAGAACTTGACTCTTCATAGGATGGTTCAACATTCAGCATAGCAACCTGTGAACTGACCAATTCAACAGGCACATCCACATCAACTATTTTCAAGCTTGATTTCCTATTTTCTAAACTGTAAAAAAGTTTTGTGGCATCCATAATCATCAGTCGAAGGGCAACATTAGCAGCGGTTCATGGTATTCAAGGAAGAACTCTGCATTCTCTACATCAATACTAGCATGTAGCAACTCCTCTATCTAGCAATGTTAGCACTCATTTTGAATATTCAAACTGCTTCAACCATCTCTGAGGGTAAAGGCATTCTAGCTTGTTGAACTCCAAAAAGATATGCCGGCTCTATGTGTTGTGCTCCTACTCCAGTGTTGTCTCTACACTAAATCATGTCCACAAGTTCTTTTCAAGCAGATTCTTATCTTTGGAAATAATGATGTCATGCCAAAGAAGATGTTACCAATGACATAATAAAACACAATGTTGTTATGATAAGCCAATGCCTTATCAAGGCTGCCAGAGTTGCTTACACATAGCTTGGCTTCTCCTTTGTTTGATGAAAATTACCTGCAATGAGATTACTGGCACTGACTTGCCTGCTAAAGGGTTAATTCAAAAGACATTTTTGCCTTTCCATCTAATGTATTTATCCATGCTGATCTCTTCAATACAAGATCTTGCACCTAACTGTCATATCCTTGGCCACATTTTTATGTTTCAACAGCCCAGCTTGTCTTCAATTCCTATAGCATATCTCACACTAGATTCTCTTGCCATGCAGTTCATCCATGTTACCTCTATTCCAGCCCATCTCGAACACCAAGAGACACCTCCAAAATAGGAGCTTCCTTGCCCTTCTCTCTCTTTTAGACTTCTATACTAATCAAAGAAAAAAAAAGCCCATTTGAAATGCTCCTTCCTTCTTCGATTCCTCCTCTGATCTTCTTGCCTTTGCTGAGCAGGAAGACAAAGAAGAACCTCTATCTTAGTTCGGCTTCCCTTTCTTGCTTCTCCCAACTTCTCCACTCTTACATCCGGCTATCGCTTCCTGAAATTCCCCTCAGACAGGGTCCCTTTCTTTTGTCCCATTTATTTTTGCAACTGATTCATCAGTTCATGTGCTTCTCTTACATCCCCATGCAACCAGAACTGAAGAGCCTTGCAGTCACTTGATTTCCACTCAGACATGACAATAGATTAGAAAATAGATCCTGAGAGGTTTTGAACGTATCCATCTCTATACGATCATTACTCTGAACGCAAGCTTTATCAGACAGATGGATGGCATTCTCCTTGTCTGCAATCTCCCCTAGCTTCTTTTGGTTTTGTTTGAGATATTGTAGAAAGCTCCCATCGGTTTTGTATTGATTCAGTGCACAGGAAATTTCAGCCCTCCTTTCGCATCAGTTGACTCATATTAGGCTGCCTTCTCGAGTTAGTGTGACACATTTGGCCTTTTTCAATCTTTTGTTTGTGCTTCTGGAGTTGATCTTCTTCACCTCTCAAGGACGAAGCAGTTCCCCTGCTCATGTCCGTTGTATTTTCAGCCCTCACATCCACATGCTTCCCTGCATACCCACAAAAGAACAAGGAACACCGACTCGAGAACCAATCCCCTCTCTTGTGCTATCGTCCGTATGAAAAATCCAAAGAGAGAGAGAGAGAGGGGCATTACATTTTTTCTCTTAAAATTCTCGCTCACCCACTCCCTCTGACCCTTTGACCCTGACACCCCACTCCCCCCACTCACTCACATGCACACTTGTTTTTTCTTATCATTTTTTTTCTTTTGTTTGTCCATTGTTTTTTCCCTTCTATGTTTTTACCTTTTATGTGTGTTTTTTCTTTTATTTTTTTATTTTTCTTATCAATATTTTTCCCCCCTTTTTTGTTTTTCATTTTTTTTTATTTTTTTATTTTTTTAAAGTACATTAATTTAAATATGTATCTTCCCCTAGTTTTTCCATGAGCTACACACTCATATATAGTTTTTCTTAGTTTTTTTAATAACTTTATTTACCACATATATATTTATTAAAACTATGGAGGAAGCACCTTCCAAAAAGTAGCAATGAAGCTAAGGCCGAACTTCCTTTATTAAAAAAAAAAGTAGCAATGAAATAAAAAAATTAGCAACATATTCTCCTTTTCTTGTGATCATCTATTAAACATCTTGCTTCAGACAAACGAAAAAATTGATCTGAATATGAACAAAAATGTAGGAATGTTTTACCGAACAATTGCCTTATCTTGTTAGCATTACTGAATTCAGGTCCCCACATACATAAAATTATAAAACACCTCTGAATATGGTCCTCACTAAACCCATTTAGTAAATGAGACATGCTCATCATTTTCAATCCTTTAATTACCAAAATTTGGAACTCAGGTACCCACATACATAAAATTGTAAAACACCTCTGAATATGGTCCTCACTAAGCCCATTTAGTAAATGAGACATGCTCATCATTTTCTATAACAAAAATGATTCATTCTAGTGCATGTGAAGGGTGCTCCATGTTGTAAATCTACCAATTTATAGAATATTTTGAGGTATTTATAAGATTTTTGAGATCATTAATTAGTAAGACTTTCCTAGCTTTGATGAATACCTTGCCAATATTGCTTAACCTTGCCAATATTGCTATTCATATATTTAATGACTACCTTGGCAATATTGCTGAAACTCGAGTACTAATGATGTAAGACTACTTTGTCAATAAACATTAAGCTTGATGATGACCTTTTCTCTATACGTTTTAACTACTCCACCTTCTATCTAGTGTAGTTGTCGCTTCCTTTCCATATTCGACTTTTATTCATATTGGATTTTACAAACTCCTTTGATACTTTAGAGTGTCTTGATGCAGATCTGATACCTTTAATGGAGGATTTTGTATCTGGATGTAACATGAAGCTGATGGAGCCCTATGATCACTCTTATATAGAACATGCTTGACTTGAATTTCTAAGTTCGCTTAAATGACAAACCAAATCACAATCAAAATATGTAGACTTAATAGAATCTCTAAGTTTTTCAATGATGTTTTCTAATTTCAATTTAAATATGAATATATTTTTCAAACTCCTACTTCAAAATAGACTCCCCTATGTAGATATTTAAAAGAAGAGAGGTGGAAACATTGTTTTGCATAAAAGTTACAATAAAGAAGAAAAGAATGGTTAGGAAACTATATAAATTCAATTAGACTTAGATGGGAGTCTAATTCCTACAAGAATAGAGAAATTTCGTCGTAAAATGTCAATAAAATGAGCATCAAAATATAGACTATGTGTAGAAAATAACTAGATAGAGAGGTGTATAATAGGAAATGATTTCCTAAGAAGTATATCTAAAATGGAGGCTAGAATAAAAATAGAATAAACTTATCTATAATTAAACTCATACACTTATAGCTTTATTCACGTTTCTCATGTCAAATTGATGCGAAATTAGCCCTTTATTGTCTCTTCATCTATGTATTTCTCCTTTGGTTTCCTTTTTTTGCTCCTTTTTTCTCTTCACATATTCATGCCTCTTGCATTGGAATGACCTTTGTTCACTAGATTTCTTGTAGACTTTCTTTGAGCTCTTGTATCATTAATTGCTATTGGACTTTGAGGATTGTGGAAGCACACAAACAATGCAAGTAAGAAGAGAAGAATCTTGGAGCACAACTCACATATCATATCACTAAAAGAACTGTACAAAAGATGAGTAATCCATTAGGTTTATGGGTGTATGTACGAGTTGGGGCAAAAAACCTCCTAATGAGGAAAAAAGTGCCAAAATGGTCTGAAGTGTCTTCATGCACATTACTTCTTAAATATGTCAACAAATCCCCCTTAGGAGTGATGTAATTGAACAAGGATCTAGCACTCATGTATAATGACGTACCGAGCTATGTCAATTGAAACGAATCCCCAAAAGAAAGTAAGCCCAAAGCTTGTAGAAAGCCTTAAATTTCTCCTTAACAAGAGCGTTCTTGAAAAGGTTTGCAAACAGTATCTTGTGTGGCCACATTAATCTCTCCAACATGTTCTTTCTCTTTGATAGAATGATAGTGCACCTTAAATTACTTTATGCAAGCATGGTGTTTGAGTTTGAGGTCTACGGAAGCACATGAACAATACAAGGAAGAAGAAGAAGAAGCTTGCAGCTGAACACACAACACTGAATGTATTACCAAGTGAATGTACAAAGATAAGTGCCCCATTAGGGTTTTAGGAATATATACAATGAGGGGGGACTCCTAAAGAGGGAAAAAGTGCCCTAAGGGTACTAAGTGCATTCACACACATCAATACCAAAATATATCAAAAAATCCCCCTAGGAGTGATGCAGTGGACAAGGAGCTAGCACTCAAGTATAAGGAAGTGCCAAGCTATGTGGAATCAATCCACAAAAGCAAGTAAGCCCAAAGCTTTGCAGAAAGCTTCAAACCTCTCCATAGGCAGGGCCTTTGTGAAAATGCTTGCAACCTCCTCTTGCGTGGGCACAGAAATCTCTCGAGCAGAGAACCTCTCCATGACAAAATGGTAGTGCACCTCAATGTGCTTAGTGCGAGCATGGAATACAGGGTTCCATTCAACTCCCAATATGCTCTAACTGTCAATGAAGACGATGGTGGAAGAAGACTCACCCACACCCAAATTAGCCAAAAGGCGTCTCAGCCACACACACTCAACAGTCGTTGTGAAGGCTACCCGATACTCAGCCTCACAACTAGAAGTGACCACAATAGGCTGTTTCTTGCTCAACCAAGATATGCATGAGCTACCAAGCATGAAGCAAAAACCACTAGTGGGCATGCGAGTGTCATAGTGACTAGCCCATTCAGAGTCAAAAAAAGCATATAAATCTGACGGTAGTGATCCCCCCTCAGGATAAAACAATCCAAGTAGTCAGGTACCACTCAAGTAGTGAAAGATGCACTTAACTACCTGCCAATGCTTAACACTTGGGCAATGCATCACCTGCTCATCTGAGAGACAACAAACTGAATATCAGGCCTAGTTATGCATAAGTAAATCAAGCATAGCCTACTCAGAGAGAACACCATCAAATGCATTGCTAGCATCATGAACACTCAATCCTAAACCTGTCTCCATAGGAGTGGCAATAGATTTACAACTTCAAGGCCAAAACACAATAATAATATGTCAATATATTTTGGTTGACTCTGAGTTGTTCCCCCATCAATTTGCATGAACTGAATGCCCAAATAATGATGCAAATGTGTGAAATTTGACATCTCAAAAGAGGCATGCTAATCAGCCTTAAAATCATCAATTTTCTTCTCATGAGGACCAATGAGGATCATATCGTCAACATACATAATAGTGATCATAATTACATCATCTACATGCTTAACATATAAGGTGCCCTCAATTGGATTGTTCTCAAAACCATGTGCAATCAGGTATGCATGTATCTTTTCATACCAAGCACATGGTGCTTGTTTCAAAGCATATAATGCCTTTTTCAACCTGCACACTTTGTTTTTATGCCCGTTTTTTACAAAACCGTGGGTTGAAATACATACACTTCTTCATGAAGGTCACCATTCAAAAATGTTCTTTAATGTCGAATTTATGTACATTCCAACCATGATGAGCTGTGTCCACAATTGATGTACATTCCAACCATGATGAGCTGCAAGTCCACATATGCTATGAACAACAGTCATTCAGCATGTAGGAGCAAAATTCTCATCAAAATCAATGCCTCTTTCTTGAGCATAATCTTTTGCAACAAGCCTAGCCTTATATCTGTCAATTGTTCCATCAAGCTTATACTTCAACTTATATACCCAATTAGTGTGAATTAGCTTTTTTCTAGGAGGTAAATCACATAAGACCATGTGCCATTCTTCATAATAGCATCATACTCAGATTGCATAGCAACCATGTATTTTTTTGAATTTTGTGCTTCATCAAAAGAAAAGAGCTCATCGTCGTCCCAAAGACTAGAGGCAGCCATATCATAGAAATCTAATGCAAAAGAAGCACTATGAGATCCTGAATGAGTACGACATGATAGAGGTGCATCTAATTTGATATCTCACAAAGTCTGCACTAGCCATTTAGGCATACTTTTTGCCTCTTCTATATCAACCCTCTCATCAACAAGTGCATCATGCAAATCTGCATCAAAAATCGAATGATGTGCATCATCATGTGGCACCTATAAAGTAATGAGAAATTGCCTCATTTGGAGAAGCACGACTATCCACCTGTGAAAAGAGGAAGCAAAGTGTCATACACAATCTTTGGAGCTAATTGATGTCTTCTTGGTACATGAAAGTAATGGCTAAATTGCATCTTCTAGAAAAACAACATCACAACTAACCAAATTGTGTTTAGTCTGTGGATGATATAGATGATAGCCTTTGCTCTCAAAACTGTACCTAACAAAAATACACTGCTTTATCATCCAATTTCCTATGTTGTTGTTTAGGCACTAAAGCATATGTCAAACAACCAAAAACATGTAGATGAGAAATAGATGGCTTGCGACCATGCCAAGCCTCATATGGAGTGATAGACTACACTGCATTGGTGAGACACCTATTACGTACATATGCTCCACACATAACAACTTTAGGCGAGAAGTTATGTGGTAAAGCCTGACTTTTGTTTTGAACGAGCTACAATTAATGAGTAGCTCTAATTGAACCATCATTTGGGAAGGAGGAATGCTACATTTTTCCCAAAATACACCCTTTTCACAAACATCTTTACTAGGTGCCTCAAGTTTAGGAAAAGAGGACACCATTTCATATTTTTGCATGCTACATTTTTCACAAACATGTTTACTAGGTGCCTCAAGTTTAGGCAAAGAGGACACCATTTCATATTTTTGTGGGTAGAAAACTAGCAAATTTGAGATGACCAAAGCACGCCTGAGAATCTTGAACTACACACGTTGAATCATTCATAGATTTTGCATAATCAATGAGCTTATACAACCCACGATATAAAATGCTAGAAGCAATAATGAAATCACCATTTGAAAGATCATGAATTGTACATCTGTCATCAAGAGATTTCATAAGCCAGCTGAAAGATCTTGGCTAATGATGAAATGATAATGGATTTTTCTTGATCTGTGGCACAAAGAAAGCATTTGACAATGTGAAAGAACTGCCACCAAAAGTAGTTAGAATGATCTTACCGACTCTCATGAGTGGATAAGAGGAGTTGTTGGCACATGTAATAGTATTCCTTATAGGGAAGGCTCAAGTGAAGTGAAAAAACTACATTGCAAGATAATATGTTTGGTTGTGCCACTATCAAAGTACCAAACATTTGATTCCACTACAGACATACACTTCTCATGAGAAGAAGGGTAAAAAAAATGAAAAAAAATAGTAAATGCATATTCTTCATTTTGCACAAGATTTCAGACTCTGTTTTTGGTGTAGAGACTTTTACAACAACCAGTCCAACCTCTTTTTTCTTTGCCTCTTTTGTAGCCAATTTTGGACAACTCTTTATGACATGATCATTTCCTTTACAATATTTGAAAAATAGTTTCTCCTTTTCTGTTTTCTTCTCGTCTTTGGCTTCCCTTTTTTTACTGTGCACAACTAGCAATTTTTTGCTTATTAGTAGATGAGCTTGATTTACCTTTGCCCTTTTGACTAGCTAAGAAAGCTTGACTTGCTACACACATAATGAACCCATTCTGTCTAGATTGATCTTCCTAGAACAAAACAAAGACTAACTCCTCAAATGTTAAGGCATTTGGATTTCCTTTCATCATGAACTGAAGAGTAGAAGTGAAACTCTGATATGAATCTGGAAGAACATTTAGAACATTCTATACAAGTGAACTATGTGGAAAGATTTCATCAGCTGAAATCAATTGTTCCTTCAATTCTTTGATCTTGGTTAAAAAACTATCCATAAAATCTCCTTCATTATATGCTCACTCTCCAACTATTTTCAGAGGTAACACGAGCCTCATTTCTTGCTTGGTACAAAGTGGTAAGTGCATCCCAATCATCCTTTGCTGTTTTACAAGAGCGAATATGAGGGATAGCGGCATGTTTGATAGACAAAGCTATCAATGCATGTGCCTCAGCATCTCTACCTTCCCAATGAAGTTGCTCTATAATAGGTATAGCAGGAACTTTGTAATAAAGTAAGTTGGTGATCTAGGGATCCGATTGGTTCAGACAGATCTGAAATCGGATTCCGTTTGGTCATTCGTTTGTGTGGCCAAAGATCTCAATGGATGCTTCTAGAAGGTTCTAGAGCTCTTTGGGCAAAATACTCTTCCCATGTACCCCATGGGGATTGAACCCAAGACCTTGTCCTTCACACCCTTGAGTCTTAACCATTAGGCTAAGTGGATTACTTGGTTACAAGAGTAAATGACCTACCAGTAAGTCTAGACTCGAGATCTTTGGCCACACAAACGAATGACCAAACGGAATCCGATTTCAGATCTGTCTGAACCAATCGGATCCCTAGATCACCAACTTACTTTATTACAAACGTCAACACGAATAGGAATTTGAAGATCATCATCTTGAATGCCATCTGCATCACCTTCAATAACTATATTTGTAGGTGTAGTAGGTCATTTTTCAACACCCTGCATAATATTCCACAATCCTTTTGCAACTAATACATGATGCATTATATATGTCCATAATGGGTAATAAGTACTATTCAATTTATCCTCAACATCCAACATACAAAATACATCATTTCTTTCAACCATGGTCAATGGCTAAAATACCTTGATGTACAAAAATGACTGTATCTCAAAAAGTTGAATAGAATTACCCTGTCGAGCTCTACTAAACCTATAGAAGACTTCGAAGTGCTTGTACTGGCAAATGAAACCCTATACATATGTTTGGCACAAAAGGATAAAATTGCATACATAAGCACTACGATAGTGCATTTAGAGGCAAAAGAGAGCTCAAATCATGTTTTTGACACCATGGAGTGAAGCAATTTTCAACTGCTAATCGCCCTGAGTATGCTCAACAATTTTAGTGTAATTATGAGAGTGTAACTGGAGGGGTGTTGACGATGCCCTAGATGAAGCGGCAGCCTAATCTAATACCAATTGCTGGAGATTGAGGGCTATGCAAGCACGTGAAAAGCACAAGGAAGAAGAAGAAGCTTGGAGCTCAACACACAATATTGAATGTGTTACCAAGTGAATGTACAAAGATAAGTGATCCATTAGGGTTATAGGCATATATACAAGCAAGGGGGAAAAGAACTCCTAAAGAGGGAAAAAAGTGCCCCTGGTGGTCCTAAGTGTGTTCACACACATCACTATCGAAATATATCAACACATGGAATATGGGGTTTCTTGCAACACCAATTTGCTCTAACTGTTAGTAAAGATGGTGGAAGCAAAAAGATTGGCCAATGCTCAAATTAACCAAAATGCATCTAATCCACACAATCAAAGATAGCTATGAAAGCTTCCCCATAGTGAGTCCTGAAACTAGAAGTTTCCACAATAGGCTACTTCTTGTTCAACCAAGATATGCATGAGCAAACAAGCATGGAATAAAAACCACTAGCGAGCATAGTTTTCATAACAAACAACCAAATATGAGTATGGGTAATAAGGATCCTCCTTGGGATAAAACAGCCAAAGTGGTCGGGTACCACTCAAGACATCACTATGAACAAGCTACAATTTATATACATCCTAACTAAAACATCTTTTAAGAAGGAAGAATGTAGCATTTTACCCAAAATATAACCCTCAAAGACATGCTTAGAAGGTTCCTCAAGTTTGGGCAAAGAGGAAACCATTCAAGGTTTTTGTAGTGAAGCAAACTAGCAAAATTTAGATGAACAAAGCATGCATGCCAAAGTTTTGCATTTGAAATAGCTTGAGAGTCATGAATTTTACATATTGGTTAATTCTCAATTTTTGCATAATTTATGAGCTTATATAACCAATGACATACAATGCAAGAAGTTATGATATGATCAATCTTTGAGATATCATGAATTTCACATCTATCGAGAACAAATTTAACAACAAAGGCAGTTTTGGCTAGTGTTGAAATTGCTAAAAAAAAAATTGATCCTTGGCACATATAAGTCATTTCATAGTGTGAAAGTACTACGATCAACAATACTAAGAATGATCTTTCCAACTGGCATGACAAGATAAGAGGAGTTTTTAGCACATGTGACAATATCTCATATAGAAGCAACCTCAAGTGAAGTGAAGAAACTGCACTATCATGCAATATGTTTAGTTGCATCACTACCAAAATGCCAAACATTGAATTCTACTATAGACATACACTGCTTATGGAAGACGGATCATAGTAACAATGAGTAGTAAATTCCATTTCCTGATTTTGAAAAAGATTAGTAGGCTCTATTCTAGGTGTAGAGACCTCTACACCAACCATTCCTTCCTTTTTCTTCTTTTACCTCTTTTGCAAGGAGTTTAGGAAAACTCTTAATGACATGATCACTTTCCTTAAAATACTTGCAAAACTATTTTTGCTTTTTTGTATTACTTTCATCCGTATCTTCCTTTTTGAACTATGTAATATTAGCAGACTGTTACTTAGTAGTAGATGAGGCCCATTTACATTTGTGCTTCTGTGTAGCTAAGCAGACTTAAATCTCGAACATGTAGAATTGACTTGTTTTATCTAGATTGATCTTCTTGTAGCACAACAAAGTTTCTCTACAAGAGTAATGGAATTCGGATTGCCTTCCATCATCGGACAAATGTAAAAAAAAAAAACCATCAAGAATAGTCTGCCAGTGGTCTTTCTAGCAAGATTCCATCGACAGAAATCAAGTGCTGCTTGAAATGAACATCTAATGACACGATGACATTTACCTATTCTATAGAATTCTAGAGGTTGCGCTATGGAACCCATATTTTTTTCTATTCCCTGTTCTAGTCCTTTATCAGTATGCCTAAAGTAATAGTTTAATTTATCAGTATTCCCTGTTCTAGTCCTTTATCAGTATGCCTAAAGTAATAGTTTAATTTTGCATCTTAGATGGATTCTGCAAAGTGCAAAGGAGAAAAAGGGCCTAATGTAATATGTACATCACAACAATAATAGGAAAAATACATGAATATTATAAATTTGCAGGCTTGTTCTGATCGAAGGCTGTACTATGGAACCCATACTTTTCTTAACTTTTCATTTTACTCATTCATAAAATGTCTAATATTTCCATCATGCTGTTATATGTGCGTGGTTCATGCCTATCATTTATAGTATTTCTTTGTAGCACGTGTACAACAATGCTGCGGAAAAAGGATCTTCTGTTCAGACAATATCGGAAATCTGTAAACGTTGATATTTCCAATTTGCATGGGCCCGCAGGTTTTTTCGACCTACAAGAGATAAACGTAAGTTATTGCAAATCACTGAGCCGTCTCCCCTTCCTTCCGACAGCTCTAAAGATATTGAATGCGGCGGAATGCGAAAGCCTGCAGAGCATTGACGAGGTGTGATTCTTATTTTCTTTTGTTTACGATTAACATATGCCATCGGCTCCGCATTCACAGAATTACAAAGACCAACTTTTGCTCATTGTGTGTAATATCGGCAGGTCCGTCTACCAACCTTACTGCAGCTTCATCTACATAGCTGCTCAAATTTAAAGGTCCTGAAGGTGTGACAGATATTGCTTTTTCCTTTGCCAATGAGTAACATGCTTCATTGGTTTTGCAGTAACATATATTGACCATTTGTCTGCAGGCCTCGATACCCAAAATAGCAGAACTCAATCTACTCAATTGCTCGAAGCTAAAGAGCTTCAACGTCAGCGCGGCGTCGATGCAACGATTAGATTTGGGGGAATGTTCAGCACTTGACGAGTTGGATTGCAAAGGTAACACTTGGGTTTGGATCGGAAAACATTCAAGATTTTTTTCTCTGAGGAAGATTACTCTATATATATATATATGTATGTGTGTGTGTGTGTTTATGTTTATATATTCCCTCCAAAAAGACTCAATCAAAAATGTATATGACACTTTAAATAGGTAAGTTGGACAAACATAGTTGCATGAATGGGAGAATTGAGCTAAGCCTCCTTATTGCCTAAGCTCATTGCAAGTATCATCCACAATTTAGAGCATTACTCATAGGAAAGAATTGCAAATATATTGTTACGCTTTGTCAATGCACTAACATGCATCGATGGTGAATAAATTTACTCGTTCTATTGCCATGTATTCTCCCGTACTCTCTCTCTCTCTTTCACAGACACACACACACTATATATATATATGTGTGTATATATATATGTGTGTATATATATATATATATATATATATATATATATATATATATATATATATATATATATATATATATATATATATATATGTGTGTGTATATATATATATATATATATATATATATATATATATATATATATATATATATATATATATATATATATATATGGATATACAAATGCATGCTTAAAAAAATCATCAATGAAAGTCACGAAGTAAAGATAGTTCCCAAAGGGAAGTGTTTGTCTAGGAACATATACATCACTCTAAACAAGCTGCAATTTTTAAGTAGCTCAAACTGAACCATCTTTTGGGAAGGAGGAATGTTGTATTTTTCCCAAAATACAGACTTCACATACATGTTTATCAAGTGCCTCAAGTTTGGGCAAAGAGGACATCATTTCATATTTCTAGAGGCATAGCAAAGTAGCAAAATTGAAAGACATGGACAACAAGAGAGATAATTTCAAAGAAAACAGGCTCAGTGCCTGTTCATATCTCTAAAGAAGATTTGAGATATGGTGTTAATTTCCCCGAAGAAGGATAGCAACAGCGTCAATGGAGGATTGCCGTCCTCAGCGACAAAGTCACTATAGGCTTGGGCTCGGTTTTCCATGGAGATGCCCACCCTATTGTAGAGATCGTGGGGATATTGGACTGCTGCCAATGTAATTCTTGTGGCACCGCTGCTATGAAGGCATAGATGGCGTAGTCAGTAGGTTGAGAGAACTCGGCATAAACAAAGGATCTCGCATAGAGGAAGATCGCTTGAGACACGAGAGAAAGAAAGAAAAAAAGAAAGAAAGTGATATTAACATCTTCCGAAGGCCAAATTTGGCCTATGAGACAAAACCATGTACAACTGTCATAACTCTTATGTACAAGTAAAAATGGAATAGTACTCGCTACACAAAACTGTGTAGGCTGAAAAAGGATCAAAATAACCATAGGATAGTGTATCGAGTGAGAGGTAGTGGAGAGATGTGGCTCTGACTCTGCAGATAATGGTCACCTAATACATGGGGCCCCCATGATAGGAGTGAATATGTATATCCTAACTACAGATAATGGGTGGAGGTGGGTGGAGTATGTGGTACATCGGTGACAGTGTGAGTGCCTCCTGAAGGAAGGCTACCCAGGTCGTGATGGTGCATTTGTGCTCCATCATGTGGTCATAGGCTATCATGATGCATGAGATATCCTCTTGGTATAGTCGTGGTCATCCGAATCCAGCCCTATGTGATCGACGCCACACTCTCTGTGCCACTACCTACTCGAGCATGAGCCATATGCCTCTAGAAGATAGGCCCCTCTGACGTAGCCCATCTCGCTAAAAGAACGGAGTAATGGTCTTCTTAGTACTCACCCACGTTTGATGTGTGGGTTGTATCGACTGTTCTCCTCTCTCATATGCTGCCGTAAGGAAACATCCCAACCTCCACTAGTCTCTCATGGTCATGCACAAATGTAGTGATTCCTCTGTGTGGAACGGTGATAGTAGATATGAGTATGTTGGGCATCTGGTAACAAAGTTCTTCTCACTCTCTATCTTTGTATGGCATATTGGGCACCACCTCTCCTCTCTAGGGACTCCCCTAGTCCGACCACTCTCGATCTCAAGCCGATGTGACGAAACTCGAAGCTTCCCAATGATGACTCGGAGGTGGTGTGATAGGTATGTCTGCATGTATCGTGGAGTCTCAATGAAGCCCTAGTCTAAGATCTATAGAAAATGCTCGCCGTAGTGGAGCATTTTTGGTGGCAATATATCCCTAGGGCTCATCCATGTCCTCTGTATGTATGTTTGCCATATCTCTTGTCAAATGACCCAATTTCTCTCCTGGTGGGAGAGCGAATAGGTGGAAGCTTGTAAGTCATACTACAGCAGTGGTAGTCTTCTATGTCAAACCCATGATGGGCCAACCAGTCTCGTATCTGTGCATACCATGAGGAGGTGTCTCTTGCTAATCCCATGTCACGTGACGCCTGGAAAACTCCATAAGTGATGCGCCTTGTGTCCATGCTCCAGATCTTATGTAATAGGCATACTATCTGGAGAGAGAGAGAGAGAGAGGGAGATAGAGAGGTTACTCTAGATTTATGAAGTAAAGAGAGCTATTTGAAGAGAAGCTTGGACACCGAAGACAAGAAGTAAAGAAAAGACCAAAGACTTAAAGTGAAGACCGATCTGCAAAGACCGAAGGCGAAGCTCGTGGTGATCTTCTCGCACTGTAGTGGAAAGTCTATACTGTATTCACTGATCCGCACTATAGCGGCATATTGTATCATCACACTGTAGTAGAAATCATTGTATTATTGAGATTCATTGGATGACATCATAATTATTCAGGACATGGCTTGTTTGAGGTGGTCTTTAATGATAAAAATGTTAAGGAACAGTTCTTGGAACAGTAGACTGTATTTTTATGTGGACTAATGGCTCATGTATTTCCTTGGAAGGGGGTCAAAGCCATGAAAGATGAGCTCTTGTATAAGTGTCCTGTATGGGTGGAGCTGGTGGATTTACCATCGTTCTTGTGAACTAGCATTGGACACATTGCCAAATTTCTAGGCAAGGTACTTTATACTCCTTCTATTTCTGCTCCTAATAAAAATAGAATATGTATCTTATGGAATACCTCCAACCCTTTCCTAAAACTTTGGGCATTCATGTACCCAATGTAGGCAAAATTGTGCTTTATTTGAAGTGGGTTAATATGGCTAGAGCATGTTTCCACTGTGCAAACCTAGGGCATTATTCAAAAAATTATCATTCTTTAAAGTTTGAAGGAGTTAACCTTATTCCTACTTGCTCGGTCAATAAGATTTTGGCCCATAAGGAGCAGATATTTTGCAAGCAAAAAGCTTCTTCTAGTATTGTTGCACCGGGAAGTTCAGTGGTACCTAAGTCTACAACAACCTAGGGTGTTAGTGTTAAAGGGAAGGAAATCATGACTGACAAACTAGTGCACCCTCCAACGCCTATTACTTCGGTAAAACTTAATGTTTATAAGAGAAGAGAGGGTGAAGGAATGAGTAAAGATACACCTGTAGGAAGAGGGGGTGAAGTTGGGAAGAGAATAGTTGATGGTGATGGATTTACTCTAGTCACTTACAAGAAAGCATTACTTAGAGGCAAACGGGGCAAGTTTCAATCAGGTTATCCGACTTCCCCTTTAGATGTGGCTAATTTTGCTGCCCAACCTAATGACAATGAGTTTTTTGAAAATATGGATATTGTGTTGCAAGATTTAGCCCCAACATTAGCACATGTTGACTTTTCTCATGTCACTCCATCGATATCATGAAGCTTCAGCAACTTGGAATATTCAAGGTCTTGGTCAGTATGGTAAGTGGACAAGATTATGGAGATGGATTGTTAGACATGAATTAGACTTAGTAGCGATTCAGGAGCATAAAAAAGAATGATCTTGCTGGAATGCTTCTTTATACAAAGGATTTTCAACTTAGATATAATGGTACTAGAAACAATTACTCAAGTTGTCTCTTTTTCGTAACAAAAGATATTCAATGTACGGTAATATTTGATGATCATCAGGGTAGATTTATTGCAGTTCATCTTATGATGAATGGTAAGTCATTCATATGTATTAAATGCTCCTAACTCTCTGATGGAATGGGTCAAGACTTGGAAGCTTCTCTTATAGCATATTCACCAAGGTATGTATCTTCAAGTGCGGAGGGAAGCCCATGTTCTACTATGTGGGGACTTTAATATGGTGGACACCCAAGAGGATTGTACATATTTTTGGTCTTTGATTACATTGCAAGAAAAAGGAATATAGCAGGAAATTTTAGATATACCGAATTGTAAGGATTTATGGGGTTTCATTGGAAGACATACACTCCGATATACGTTTCACTTGAGATCACATAAGATTGCTATGAGTAGACTAGACATATGCTTATTCTCATACATATGCATTAAATGCTACATCCACGATGTCGATTGATGCTACAATGCTTATTTCTGATCATAACCTAGTTTTGATAAATCTTTGTGACTCACATTGGGAATCAAATTTCCATAATCATCTTTGTAGAGTGCCTTTGAGACTGAATCATGCGTGGCTTAAAACTGCATTATTTAAATCTAAAGTTAACATTTTGATACAAAGAATTAATGTGTGGCATTTCTGCATGTATGAAATGGGAAGCTCTTGTGGTAGGCATGCAAGAGGTAATTAGGGATTGTGGCAAGCATTTTTCTGGTGTCCTTAATAAAGCAAGGGTTGAAGCCGAATGGATGATTCTGCTCTTCATCGAAAGGGTAGACTCAGGAAAGCTTCTTTCAAAGATAGAATATACATGTTTATGTGATGCTTATAGATGCTTTCGGATAATTGAAAATAATGCCATTCAATCTTCCAAGGTTAGGGCCAGATGTATAGAGGTAAATGACTTGCATGCAAATTCTAAATCTTTTTTTATTTGCTCCGTGCTAAGGGTGTTAAAGAGTCAATTACCATGCTTGAAATAGATGGTTTCATTATTCGAGACAGCAATTCCATTGCTACTATATGTGCACAACATTTTCAAAATTTGTTTGCCTCTTCATGCAACATGGATGATACATGATTCTCTACACTCCAAGATTCTCTTGTTTTCACACCACATGTTCTTGATCCCCATATGGCTGCTACCTATGAGAAAGGTATCACTGAAGAAGAAGTCCTCATGGCCATTCAGCCACTTAAAAATGGAAAAGCACCAGGGATGGATGGTCTTACAAAAGAATTCATAATTTCTTTTTGGCCTTCCCTTAAGACTCTGATTCTCGATGTTTGCAATGAGATATGGAGAGATCAAAAGATGCCCTACTCATTTATAAAATATTTGCCAAAAATTTTGCTTTGAGACTTAAGTTGATTATGCATAAGATAGTTCATCCCTCGCAGGTGGGATTTATTCATCGCAGATCCATCTATGATAACATTTTTCTCACGCAAATCTTGATAGAGCATCCAATATCATCCAATCAAGAAGTAGTAGGTATGCAAATTGACTTTGAGAAAGCTTTTGATAGAATTTGATGGGAATTCATTGTCATTGTACTCAAAAAATTTGGCTTCGAAATTAAATTTTGCCGACTGATTTATATCGTGGCTCAGGATAGTGCATCTCAGGTGGAGATAAATGGAAGGCTTTCGGATCCTTTTCCTATAGAACGGTCGGTACGTCAAGATTGCTCTCTGAGCCCCTTCTTTTATGCTTTGGCTTCCTCACCACTCTTCTACTTATTGGAGGCTAAAATGAACTCTCATTGTATTCATGGTACTTCGGTATTTGGAACTCCACAAATTGTAGTTGGTTTCGCGGATGATACTCTCATTTTTGCAAAAGCAGATCAACAAAATATACAAAATGTTATTACTTGTTTGAAACCTTTTTCCGGTGCATCTGCCTTTCACATTAACATGAGAAAATCAGCACTCATTGATATTTTTGCACAACACTTTCATTCCTTCAATTGGAAAGGACCTAAAATTGAGAAAGGTACTGTATTTTGGCATCTTGGATACCCACCATGTGTAAATGTTTCTTTGAAAGACAAAATTGATTGGGTGTTGAGAAGAATCAAATGTAAAATGGATATGTGACATGCTACACAATGTCCATTACATGCTCGAATTAGAATTGTCCAAGCTTTCCTACAACCTTATGTTATGTATTACTTGTTGTTGCTAGATTGGAAGAAGTGTCATATTAGTATATTCGAATGTCTGTTGAAGAACTTTTTATGGAATAAAATACATAATCGAGAAGCACATGCACACACACATGCACAAGCACATGCACACGCACATGCACATGCACATGCACACACATGCACATGGAGATGCACATGAACATGCACATCGACATCCACATGTATATACACATACACACACACATAGACACATACATATACACATACACACACATACACATACATGTACATGTACACGTACAGGTACACATACATGTACACGTACACGTACACGTAAACATACACATACACGTGCACATGCACATGCACATGCACATACACATGTACATGGACATACACATACACATACACATACACAAACACATACACATACAAATACACATACACATACACATACACATGCACATGCACATACACATAAAAATACACATACACATACGCATACACATACACATGCACATTGTTGGAACATCAAGCTTACACTATGCTTGAGGTGGATTTGATCTACGTCAAAGGCTATCGCATCAAAAGAATATCCGTTGGAGAGTTATTTTTCTTATGCTCATTTATTGTTTTTTTTTTTGAGAGATTTTTGATGGTTCATTTACCGTTGTAAAAGCCTTAAGCTTTACACATGTAAAGGTAGAAAGATAAAGCCCAAATCCCACAAATTTGTGGTGGTTGAAGTTGCATTCAATCAAGCAATCAATCACCTCAAAGTAGATCAAACTAGATCTTCACTTTTCCTAGACGCACATACACATGTACATGGACATACACATACACATACACATACACAAACACATACACATACAAATACACATACACATACAGATAAACATACACATGCACATACACATACAAATACACATACACATACGCATACATATACACATACACATTGTTGGAACATCAAGCTTACACTATGCTTGAGGTGGATTTGATCTACGTCAAAGGCTATCGCGTCGAAAGAATATCCATTGGAGAGATATTTTTCTTATGCTCATTTATTGTTTTTTTTTTTTAGAAACTTTTTATGGTTCATTTACCATTGTAAAAGCCTTAAGCTTTACACATGTAAAGGTAGAAAGATAAAGCCCAAATCCCATGAATTTGTGGTGTTTGAAGTTGCATTCAATCAAGCAATCAATCACCTAAAAGTAGATCAAACTAGATCTTCACTTTTCCTAGATTGTAGGAAAGTGAATTGATTCCCTCCAACAACCATGCCCACCTTCATTTGAATTCAAACTTCAGTTTTAGAAGTCGTGGAACATTCCTAGAGTCTATATAAAGACTTGAAATCACTTGTAAATTACATGGAGCAATACACATACACTTGTGACCATCATTGTTTTGCTCCTTCAATTCTCTGCATCATCTTCTTCACCAATAGTAATCTTGCAGAGGCTTCTGCTCTCTCTCTCTCCAGAGCTTCAAATTGAGTGCAAGATGGCTCATTGGAAAGGTAGTAGTATTTAGTTTATGCCTATAAATGTTCATAGCATTTGGTGCAGCAGATTGGGAGAAATCTGAGGTTTTCTGTCTCAGGGTCAATCTCTCCATATTCTTGAAAAATAGGAAGTACCACTGGTGAATTTCTCATTCATTCCTATAGCATATTTTGCTTATTCCTTATACTTTTGTGCATTATATAACACTCATATCTATGTGTATCACTCCCATAAAAGTATTTTTTCTAATTGTAATCACGTTGGTCGCTATGGGCATTTGAAGTTCATTATCTCTTCCATAGGTAGTAAGTTTTTTGAGCTAGTCGACCCGCGAACCTATCTGTTTTGTATCGACACATTCTCCTTGATGCTCCAAAGTACATAGTGTGTTTCTTTGCACTCATCACATGCTTACAAGGTCTATTTGAGTCTCCATAAGCTCAAGGGCTGGTCTTCTGCCAGTTGGCTAGACCAAACTTCGTCGCTTCGAAACACACTTTTCTACCTTCTACAAGCTTCTCCAAGTTCTTTCAGTGGTATCAGAGCTAGATCAAGATGGGTGACAACTTTCCCTCAATGATTGAGAAGTGTCAAGCGTCGCTCCGATGAACTCCCCAGTTTTTGACTTGTTCCTGCTCGACTATCGAGGTCGTCTGCTCTGAAGTGAGTGCGCACGGAGATTGATGCCTTGTCTGCCGCCCAGCCGCGTAGTCGTCATAATTAGTTACTCTCTCTCCATAATGATGAGTCATCCCCCCCCACATGGCTTCACACATGGGTGCCACATGGCACTCATGTGTGAGCCCATGTAATAACCAATCTAAGAGGTGGTTCACACCTCTTCTGAGGGGTTCTCCATATAACATTTCCTTCCCCTTAAATCCATTTTTGTCCTCAAAAATGGTATTGGAAGGTGTAATAGAAAGAGAGAACTAATTATAACTCTACTCCCACTATATCCCCATGTATAGAAATACATGGTCCTGTCTCCGTGTTGTTTCGCCATATCCTTCCCCTTAAGAAAACTCTTGGGAAGGTAAACTGAAACTGGGAAACCGTCTCTGAAGGGTGCTAACCCGCTCCCATGTGGCACTATCTTCTGAACTATCTTTCCACTTTATTAGACACTCTTTATACAAGTGACTCCTCGTCCGTTTCTCTCGAGTGCGTAGTATACTTTCTGGCTCATGTGGAATAGATTGAACAGAAATAGGCTCTACTACCTCACTATCTGGAATGAGGTTTTCAGATTCACCCAGCCTTTTCTTAAGCCGGCTAACATGAAAAACTGGATGGATTTGACTATTCTCTGGAAGTTGGAGCTGGTAAGCCATCTTTCCTATTCTCTTAAGTATTTGGAAAGGTCCACAATACCTAGGAGATAATTTTGGACAAGGTCCCGTCTTCATGGTTTCAGACCTAGAGGGAACTCTAAGATAGACTTGCTCTCCTACCTCAAAGTTGATATCTCTTCTTTGAGGGTCAGCATAGGCTCTAGCCCTATCCTGAGCTTTCCTAATGCTGTCCTTAGCAAGTCTAAGCATATCATTCATTTCTTCCAAGAAGTCCTTTACAGCTTGAACTTTTTCATTCTGCAAGCCAACTGCATAAGGAGCCCTTGGCTGAAACCCATACATAAGCATAAATGGACTATGCCCGGTGGAAGAGTGCTTGGCACTATTATATGCAAACTCTACTATAGGTAAGTACTCTTCCCAATTAGTTTGCCTTTCATTTACATATGCTCGAAGCATATCCTCTAGGATTTGGTTGACCCTTTCTGTTTGCCCATCCGACTGTGGATGCTCGGCCGTACTCATGCTAAGCTTTGTATCCAACCTTTTGAAGATCGCTCTCCAAAAGTGGCTAGTAAACTTCCTATCCCGATCAGAAACTATGTCTAAAGGAAGACCATATAACCGGTATAGGTTCTCTACAAAGAGTCTAGCCAATTCAGGTGTCTTTACTGTAGTACGTGCTGGAATAAACCTAGCCATTTTGGTTAACCTATCCACAATTACCCAGATCGAGTCGTGCCCTCTCTGTGTCTTAGGTAAACCAACTATAAAGTCCATGGAGATACTCTCCCACTTCCCATTGGGAATATCCAATGGGTGGAGTAGCCCTCCAATCCTTAATCTCTCAGCTTTGTTGACCTGGCATTTATTGCACTTAAGCACATATTCTAGGACGTCCTTATGAAGTCCAGGCCAATAAAACTGCCTCTTAACAAGATCATAAGTCTTGTTAACTCCTGGGTGTCCCGCACTAGGTGTGTCATGACACTCATACAAAATATGCCGTCTCATCTCAGTATCTCTAGGGACACACACCTTACCTTTATATAACAGATATCCATCATGGACACTGTAATTCTTCCACTTGAATCCTTCTTGAGTACCCCTCGATACTCCATCCTCATTGGAAACCCGTATATCACGATCCCCATTCTCTATGGCTTCCCAAATCTCGGAATATGCAGGATCAAGCCTACATTTCCCTCTAATAGACTCAAGTAGCTCACTAGTGATCTGAGTAAAACTCAGTCCATTGAGCATAGGCATGCGGCTAAGTGAATCAGCCACTATATTAAACCTTCCCTTCCTATATCTAAGCTCATAATCAAACTCTTGAAGGGTCTCTGCCCATCGGGCCTTACGACCTTTAAGGTCTGTTTGATTAGAGAGCCACTTAATGCTCTCTTGATCAAACACTATCGTAACTTTGGCACCATATAAATAATGACGCCACTTCTTCAAAGCATGGACTATTGCATACAACTCCTTCTCATAGACGGAGTAATTCTTTTGAGCCGGTTCTAGTTTCTTGCTCTCAAAAGCTACTGGTCGACCATCCTGTACTAAAACCGCTCCTATAGCAAAATCACTCGCGTCAGTCTCAACCACAAATGGTTTATTGGGATCTGCTATATGTAAAAGTGGAGCTGTAGCAATTGCTACCTTCAACTTTTCCATACTTTGCTTCTGATCGTCTCCCCAATGAAAGGCTTTCCCTTTCCCTTAAAGCTGTTCCGTCATCGGGACAGCAATTTTGGCATAGCTCTTAATGAATCTTCGATAGAAACCTGATAAACCTAGGAAGATCTGCAGCTCCTCCAGGTTCCGTGGATGTGGCCATTCCATAATAGCCCTTACTTTTTCAGGATCCATCTGGATTCCATCTTGGGAGACTATATGCCCAAGATATCTAACCTCTTTCTTGAAAAATTCACACTTTGACTCCTTAGCAAAGAGCGAATTTTCCCTTAGCACTTGAAATACTTTTCTCAAGTGTTCCAAGTGCTCCTGTTCTGATGCACTATAGATCAGAATGTCATCTAAAAAGTCTACTACAAAGTGTCCTAGATAAGGCCGTAAAACACTATTCATGAGTTTCATGAAAGTGGCAGGAGCATTGGTGAGACCAAAAGGCATCACCAAAAACTCATTATGCCCATATCTAGTCCTAAATGCAGTCTTAGGGACATCCTCTGCCCTAATTCTAATCTAATGATATCTTGATCTAAGGTCAAGCTTGGTAAAATACCGAGCTTGATGTAACTGATCAAATAGATCTTCCAACCTAGGCATTGGAAATCTATTTTTGATAGTTACCTTATTAAGTGCTCTATAATCTATACATAGTCTCATAGAGCCATCCTTCTTTTTAACTAGGAGCATTGGCGATGCCCATGGTGAGTTACTAGGTTTGATGAAGCCTTTATCTAAATAATCCTGCAATTGCTTCTCAACCTCCTCATGCTGAGAAACACTAAGCCTATAAGGTGGTCTACAAATAGGGTTAGTGTTAGTAACAACTTCTATGGCATGGTCAATGTCCCCTCTCTCAGGTGGTAGCCCTCTGGGTAAGTCAGTGGGAAAAACATCTCTGTATTCAAACATAAGATCCTTAAAACTTTTAACTACACACTCTTGCAAAAAAGAATAGTAGAAAGTCCTGTTCATATTTACATTCAAAGCATGAAAATATACATCAGATGAGCTATCTATACAATGCTCCATATCATGACTATACAATAAAAACATATCATGTACATGCTGTGAACAACAGAGACTATACAACCCTAATGATGAGATGAGAGGTGCACTAGGTACATCTCTCTCTCCCTGAATATAAACTTTACTTCCATTTTTTTCAAACTCGAGTGTGTTATTTTGATAGCTGCGTTTAAGTGTATCTCCCAACCCCCATAGCCACTCTCTTCCTAAGACTAGATCTGTCCTCTCCATGTTCATAATTTGGAAGTCCATATGATCTGTATAATCCTGCATCTTGACTTCCAAATTGGATACCATAGTATCCCATATTCTTTTATCTTGCCCTTGCATCATAGATACAATGTATTTATGTGCACTAGGCTGCTGGGGAATCTTCAATTTCTTGACCAAAGCATAGTTTATGAAGTTATGAGTAGCAGAGTCATCTATCATGACTCGCACCCTGGTCCCGTATACACTACCATGTAGCTTGACCAAGTCATGTGGTCCAAACTGCGGTGACCACAATGACTGAGTCAAACAACACGTGTGCTCTATATCCTCGTGCATCACCTCCACTCCCTTGCAACTAGAGCTGCCATGAATGGGAAGGGTCTGCACTAGGTGGACCGCCTTTTTGCCCCTTTCAGAAGCCGTACTAGACTCTGGTCCTTTTTTCTTTTCTTCCCCCTTCTTGAGTGGACAGTTCCACTGCGAGTGGCTAGGGGATAGGCACCTAAAACACAGGTTCTCTCTTTTGGCCTTCTCAAACTGGTCTGTGGATAGCTTAGGCCCTTGTGATCTTTGTTTTTTAATAAAAACTTTGTTTTTCCCAAAAGGCAACTTCTTCTTAAATTTAGTGGTGCTAAGAGGTTTAAGGGGCTGATCCGTTTCCATAGGAGTATACTGAGGACGGTTATGGTCCTCATATATCTGTGCATATTTGATCGCCTCCTCAAACGTCTTAGGTGCATTCCTCCTGACTTCCCTCTTTATGGCTTTATCCAAGCCCCTAACAAACCCTCTGGTCTTCTGAAAATCATCTAGACCCTTAAGCTTCAAAGTGATCTCTCTATAGTGGGATAGATAGACTGAAAGAGGCCTGCCTCTTTGAGTAATCCTATCCCACTCATCCCAATTCCTCTCCTCTTCATTTTCAGGAAGAAACTCTTTTAGGAAAAGAGTCTCAAATTGAGTCCAGTCACTAGGGATAGAGTTCGCCTCCTTAAGACTCATCCACCACTTATAAGCACGTGGGCCGAGGGAAAGACTCGCCTCTAGCACACGATACTCAGGTGGGGTGCCCTTCAATTGATGCAAATCATGCCACTTTTGTAAAAAAGTGTAGATTGCATCCTTATTCCTGTCTCGGTCATCCCCCGTGAAGGTAGGTGGTTTCAAGTCTTTCAGGAGGGGAGCTTCCCTAGAGCTCTCTCCTTTATGTTTACTAGGAAGAGAGGTCTCTTTCCTAGTAATCTCTAGAGGAATGGTAGGAGTCTCTCTTTCCTTCCTAGCTAGGAAAGAGGTGACACTAGTCTCAAGGGAGATCATTTGAGACTTAAGCTGCTGTATAAGAGACGTAATGCTACCCAAATCTTTCTCTAACTTAAGGGTTTGCTCTTTCAAATCAATGAATTGGTCACGAGTGACAAATTCATCTATAAGCTCTTCATAAGTGTACTCTTGCTGTGAAGGCTCTTTTTCTTGTATATTCTCTTCTATTTCTTGTCCTAACTCTACTTCTTCCATTCTAGCATCCTGATCCTCTAGTCGCTCTCTAGGTGGAGAAGTGGTCTCAACTACTTGTTTGCTTTTAGTTTCTATGTTTAAGTACCCTTCCCCCGTTTGCTAACTAGAGAGTATGAAAATGAATGGAAGTAGAGTTTAAATATGCAAGAAGAAGAGAGATATAACACAAGAACACTTCCCTGATACAAAGTAGAGTTGCGGAAGCTAAATCCAAGTGGTTCTTGATGCTTCAAGCCGCTGATTTTGATTCCTCGCCAGTCCCAAAAGAAAATTGGAAATGTCCGCTTGGTCCGGGGAGGTTCTAGACACCATAAACCATCCAAAATAACACCAAAAGTGCATAGGAAAAGTCTCAAACGGGCAAACTGAGTGCAACTGAACAATTTCAGAGATTTTCCAATCCTCGCCAGTCCACAAATTGTTGCCCAGCACCTGCACTTCAAAATTTTGAGACAATCCCAAGTGAAAAAATTGGATTTGGAGTCCGGATGAAGAAAAACTAGGCCCGGGAGTGGCCGCCTAGTTCCTGCTGAAGCGCTGCAGAGAGATTTTGGTAGGGCAAATCTCTTCCAAATCCAACACCGATGGTCTCTGAGCGAAGCTTGAAAGCGTAGCTTAGAAACGTGACCAAGATATTTGAAATCCGATATGGTATGAAGAAGATATGGTCCGGAGAAGTGGGGTATGTCACCGGTGGGAAGTGAAAAGGTAACCCTCTTGAAGTAGAGACTTTGAAGAGCTCCCAACTGAAGGACTGAAGCTTTTCAATGAAAACCCAAAACCCTAAACCCTTCTGCACAGCCCGTAATACATATTTGAGTCATATTTTCCCCCAAACCTTGATCTAAATGAGGAATATTATCTGTCCAAGCTCAAAAAAAAATTCGAAAAAGAAAACACTTCTTATCTCTTCATGATTTTCAGCCGGCAAGTTCGATCTGGAGCAGCAGAAGGGAGTCGATTAATCCCACATGGGCACGCGCTGCTGCCTTTTCAGAGGTATAAGTAGAGAGCTCTAAAGAGCTTCACTCATCCAAGAGTGGGGAAGGAGGAGCAAGGCTCCCCCCCGTGAGCTGGCGGACGCCTGCGGGTCTCCTCTCTGCGCGCGGCGGCGGTTAGCGCCTCGTTTGATGTGCTGTGGGCCGTCCGTCAGTTCTTGATGATCGTTGTCTCGTTCGCCGTCTGGCTCCGATACCAATGTCAAGCATCGCTTCGATGAACTCCCCAGTTTTTGACTTGTTCCTGCTCGACTATTGAGGTCGTCTGCTCTGAAGTGAGTGCGCACGGAGATTGATGCCTTGTCTGCCGCCCAGCCGCGTAGTCGTCATAATTAGTTACTCTCTCTCCATAATGATGAGTCATCCCCCCCCACATGGCTTCACACATGGGTGCCACATGGCACTCATGTGTGAGCCCATGTAATAACCAATCTAAGAGGTGGTTCACACCTCTTCTGAGGGGTTCTCCATATAACAAAAAGCTTGATCGACACATATGCAGCTTGGAAAATCAGGATGGAGGCCTATTTACAAGGTAGAAATCTTTATTGAATTGTAGCAGGTGATGAAGCTATGCCTATTCCAAGATCCAAAGGAGGACCTACACAAGAGGAGATGGATAAGCTCACACTTTAGTGCGCAAGGGATGCTCAAGCAAGGTCTTACATACTAAACTCTATCTCTGACTTTCTAGTACCACATATTAGAAGATGCAAGAAATCTCAAGAGACTCGGGATGCCCTCGAGCCTTTCTTTTCTGCTAGTACCAAAGCAAGAAAGAATCATCTTTGGAATGAGTTCAACCAAATGAAGAAGACACATAAACAAACCATCACAGAGTTGTTACCAAGGCCAAGGAGGTTGTGGATTAGTTACCATCCATTAGAGAGCTGATTGAAGAAGAGGTCATCATGAGGCAAATTCTCAATGGCACTCGAAGTGATAAGCAATGGCAATCCTTCACGACGGCTTATGATCTCATCATGGATGTGCAAACTCCAGACTTCAACATCTTTCTTGGACAACTCTTCAATCAAGAAGCCAACAATAGCATAAAAGAAGCTAACTCTTATCATGGTAATTCAACTAGTGCTCTATATGCAGATAAGAAGGATAAGAAGTAGAAAGCCAAGAAGAAGGAAGAAGATGAAGAAGAGACCTCCCAAGCCAACTTCGCAAGCAAGAGCAAGTGGAAAGGGAAGAAGAAAGGACCAAACCAAGACAAAGCCAAAGGTTAGAATATTCAACCTTGTGCCATATGCGATAAGACCAACCACACCACTCAGAATTCTTAGTTCAATGGGAAGACCCAGAAAGGAAGTGGAAGAGGTGGATATGGCAACAATAGAGGCAGAGGTGGACACAACTTCAACAATAACAATAGAAGATATAATAGAAGGGACTACAACAATTATTCAGAAGATCAACCACATGAAAAATCATTGCTTCTTATGAATCTAAGCCACAAACAAGGTAAAGAAGATGATCATTTATTCTACATAGATTCAGGATGTTCGAATCATGTTGCAGGCAACATTGCTCTTCTATTTGATTTGGAAAGTCCAAAGCATAGACATGAAGTGCAAACAGGGGATGACACAAAGCACAATGTGGAGAAGATTGGTAATGCCAAAGCTTCCAATGGCATGACAAACATTCTAAGTAAGGTTCTCTATGTACCCACAATCACTAGAAACCTAATAAGTGAAGGTCAAATAGTTGAAAAAGGCTTGCAAGCTAGGTTCACCCAACATGGAGCTTTTGTGGAGGATCCATGTCAAGGCTTCAAAAAGATAGCCCGAGGCGAGAAGCATGGTAGGCTCTTTACTTTTGAGGTAGGAGAAACTAGGAACATAGCTCTATTCAACTTTGGGTCTCAAACCCTAAGTGAGCTTGAAGTGTGGCATAAGAGACTTGCTCATGTGAATGAAAGAACCTTGAAGGATATATGCAGGGATCAAAGTGTTCTAGGACTGCCGATCCACATAATCAACAGGTGTGATGTTGTCAGGATCTTGCTCACGCTCAAACAGAGGTTACGAACGCAGAAAAACATAGAAAAAACACACCCAAGAATAAACGCAACAAGAGACGATAAAGTACGCAGATTGGGTGCAATCTCCCCCCATGCACTCTGTTTTGACAGTCCACAGAGTGCATGTATTTATAGGACTTTTGATTACGTCGAAAATAGTGGTTACATGAGGGCGGCTTCGAAAAGCAGGCGTGAAACTAAAAGTTGGTAACTTTTACAGAAAGCCATTACTTTGAATAATAGAAACTGCGGTCTACAATGACCCTTATTCTAACCATTACTTTTCTAACAATAGAACCTTCTACGCAAGTTTATTTACAAGCCAAATAATAATTATTCGGATTATTGATGTCCGCCCTTTCACGCCTTGCACGCTCCTCACGAACCTTCAGCTGCTATATCAAAAACATCAAAAACATATTAATACATTAATAATTTAACATTTTAACAATTCCTTGTTCAATAATATACAACATGCCTCTCAGTTGACAAGCAACTGACCTCAGTTGATAAAATAATTCAACACTCTAACAATTATAATGCAGTGTTCAACATATTCCATATTACTGTTACAATCCAACAATGCATTGGCCAACATATTTCATGTTACAATCCAACAATGCATTGGCTATTCGATATTTCAATCCAACAATGCATTGGCTATTCCATATTTCAATCCAACAATGCATTGGCTATTCCATATTTCAATCCAACAATGCATTGGCTATTCCATATTTCAATCCAACAATGCATTGTTCAACATATTCCATAAGGTATAACATGCCCCACAGTTGAACAAGCAACTGACCTGAGGTGATAAAAGAATAAACATGGATGGCCAGTCACATGTTTCATCACTGAATAAAAAATAGGCATGTGCCATGTAAAAGTACATGCATGGAAATGTTCATGGAGCTGTTTAAGTTATTAAGAGTATCTGTTAAGATGCAGACATAGTCTTTCGAATGAATTTGGGCAAGCAAAGCTTGAATATGCTCCTATAAACTAAATTCAATATGTAAATGCATCACAATTATCAAACATGTAAGGTAAACTTTAAAGGTAGAAATGAATCCTTAAACTCTTCTTGAAAAGCCTTCCAGGTGCGTGGACAATCTGTAGTATGACAAAGATCATTCCACCATTGCTGCACTCTTCCTACCAAATAATTAGTGGCAAACTCGATTTTCTGATTTTTTTAATATAACTCGTCAGAAAAGAAATCGTTGAATAGGGATAGCCATGATAAGACAAAGCGGCCATCTATTCGTCCGTCGAATTGAAGCATAGCATAACGTCCTTGTATGGCTTGGTGAAGTGCTTGAAGTTCTTGGTTCATAATCTCTAACTCTTGCTCGAATGAAACTCCAGGTAAAGGTGAATTACTGTGATCCTCCATGGTGCTCTTGGACCGTTGCTCTCAACCTTGGTGTATTGAACCTTCTTGTTTGCAACCTTGGTGTCTCGATCCCGTGTTCTCAACCTTGCTTGGTATCTTGAACACTCAATCAAGTGCCACCCAAGGATTTTGAAGAAATTCACACTTCCAAGCTAGCTCATTGGAAAGTTCGTTCCGAGAGCTTTCCAATGGTATATTACACGCCTCAATCCGACCTACGGATTGAAAGTTACACTTAATTCTTTGTTGGGTCCATCCTTGAAATCGCCGCGAGCGCCTTCCACAAGTAAGAGAGAGAGAGACTTGAGTACAACTCCAAGAGATGGTGGAGTGGTCAAAGTACTTCCCTTAAAAGTAGGAGGTTGTGGGTTCAAATTCTCCTACCTTAGGGACTCTAAACCTCTCTATTACCACTCAAAAATTAAAATTGGCTCGCGCGTAGCCAACAGCTGCCAACGGTCGCCAAGGGAGCCTTGAGTGCCAATGTTGCCAATGTATTGCCTAAGTTCTTTGCCTTAGTCGACGCCTTAGAGTAAGCCAAAGGAGAAGACGTAGGTTCTGGTTCTGGATCAGAAACAGAAACCGAAACTGAAACCGAAACCGAAACAGAAACAGAATACAGAAGACAAAAACCGAAACCGAAACCAAAGACGGAGATGGAGATGGAGATGGAGATGGAGATGGAATCGGAATTCAGAATCGCGAACAGAGAACAGAGCCCTCTGTATTGACGCGTGCAGAGCTCTGATAACACTATTGTCAGGATCTTGCTCACGCTCAAATAGAGGTTACGAACGTAGAAAAATGCTGAAAAAACACACCCAAGAATAAACGCAACAAGAGATGATAAAGTACGCAGATTGGGTGCAATCTCCCCCCGTGCACTCTGTTTCGACAGTCCACAGAGTGCATGTATTTATAGGACTTTTGATTACGTCGAAAATAGTGGTTACATGAGGGCGGCTTCGAAAAGCAGGCGTGAAACTAAAAGTTGGTAACTTTTACAGAAAGCCATTACTTTGAATAATAGAAACTGCGGTCTACAACGACCCTTATTCTAACCATTACTTTTCTAACAATAGAACCTTCTACGCAGGTTTATTTACAAGCTAAATAATAATTATTCGGATTATTGATGTCTGCCCTTTCACGCCTTGCACGCTCCTCACGAACCTTCAGTTGCTATATCAAAAACATCAAAAACATATTAATACATTAATAATTTAACATTTTAACAATGCCTTGTTCAATAATATACAACATGTGATGCATGTTAGATTGGGAAGACACAAAGACAACCATTCAACCACAAAGGCTACATCCACAATAACTTATTGGACTTAGTACATACAGATGTATGGGGACCAAGTTAAGAACCTTCATTGGCAGGATCAAGGTATTATGTCTCATTTATTGAGGACCATAGTAGATGGACTGTTCTATACTTTATCAAGAGTAAGAATGAAGTGTTTGATTGCTTCAAGAAGTATCTTGCACATGTGGAGAATCATACAGGTAGATCACTAAAGAAGCTCAGATCTGATGGAGGGGGAGAATACTTCTCCAAAGAGTTTGATGAGTTCACAAAGGTATCAAAAGGGAAGTGACTAATAGGTACTCTCCTCAACTAAATGGAATTGCAGAGAGGAGAAACAAGACATTGGTTGGATCGGCCCAAACAATGCTTGAAGAAAATAAGTTTCTACGTTATCTATGGGCAGAAGCTATTTCAACTACTGTGTACCTTGTCAATAGACTACCATCCAAATCACTTCAAGGTATGACTCCTTATGAAGCATGGCATGGAAGAAAACCTAGTCTTGGACATTGCAAGGATTTTGGTTGTTTAGCTTATGTTCATGTACCATGACAAATAAGAGGTAAGCTATATGAAAGGGCAACAAAGGCAGTGTTTATTGGATATGATTCAACTTAGATGGGTTGCAGGTTCTTCAATCCTTCAACCAAGCAATTCACTACAGGTAGAGATGTTGTGTTTGAAGAACACAGGTCTTGGTATGATGAAGACAAACAAAATGTAACACTACCCTATGATCTTGATTCTGACTCTCATCAATTAGGAATCAAGCATGATACATAGATCCAGGATCCAAGAAGTGATACAGGCAATGACCAAGATGAAAGGGAAAAGGATTACAAGCTATGGAAGTAAAGAGGCAAAGCAAAGATCCAAGAGGTTGGAGAATGCCCCAAACAAGTACCTAGAAGATCAGCAAGAGAGAAGAAACAACTAGAAAGGTATGGATATGATTCCACATTTCTTACAAAGCATTCAATATACTTGGCAAAAGACTCTATTTCAGAGGAACCCACAACCTGTGAAGAGGCAAAGGGAAATCCTAATTGGGAAAAGGCCATGAAAGAAGAGATAGATGCATTGAAGGAAATGGACACTTGGGATTTGGTTCCAATATCGCCAAATCAAAAGGTAATTGGTTGCAGATGGGTATATAAAGTTAAAAGAAATTTAGATGGGTCAGTTTGCACGTACAAGGCAAGATTATTTGCCAAAGGATGCTCACAAACTCATGGTATAGACTATGAGGAAACATATGTGAAAAATGCATTCTTAAATGGTTGGATAAGTGAAGAGGTATACATATCACAACCACCAGGTTTTGAAAACCCTAATCGTCCATCTTATGTTTGCAGACTTAAGAAAGCATTGTATGGATTGAAACAAGCTCCTAGAGCTTGGAATTATAGGTTGGTTATATATCTTCAAGATCAAGGGTTCAAAGCTAGTACCTCAGATCCTTCTCTATTCATCAAAAAGGATCACAATGAGGTTATCTATCTATGTGTATATATAGATTATTGTGACAGGTGATGATCGAAATGACATTCAAAGGATCAAGAGACACATGCAAGAGGAGTTCAAAATCAGTGACCTAGGTGAGCTCACATATTTCCTAGGTATGTAGGTGATATATACAGATGAAGGAATGTATTTGACTCAAAGAAGATACATTCAGGATCCTTCTCAAGTTCAAAATGGAGAGCACTAAACCTGCAAGAACACAGTTCATGCACTCACCAAGAAGACCATACATGGATGCGACTAAGATAGTACTTAAGTATCTCAAAGGTACAATCAACGAAGGTATATTCTATCCTTATTCTTCATATTTGGATATCAAAATCTACTCAGAAGCAGATTGGGCAAGAGCTAAGGATGATAGAAAAAGTACATATGGTTACTTAGCATTCGCAGGTTCAAAGCTAGTGTCATGGAGTTCCAAGAAGCAACCAACAATTGCTTTATCCTCAACTAAAGCAGAGTACAGAGGATTGACCATACTAAATCAAGAGACAATATGGTTAAAAGCATTGTATACAGATGTGGGACTTGTGAGTTCCAAACCTCACATATTTGGAGATAATGTAAGTTCCATGCATCTAGCGGCAAATCCTATTTTCCATTCGAGAACCAAGCACATAGAAGTCCATTACCACTTCATCAGGGAGAAGCTCATGGAAAAGGAGATTGACATTTCTTTTGTTCCTACCGAAAACCAAGTAGCAGATATGATGACGAAGGCACTTGATGGAATAAAGCTTTGTAGATTCAAAGCTATGGCAGGTATTCAACCTATCAGAGAATGAAGACCCAAGCATAATTTAGCTTGAGGGGGAGTTGTTGGAGCATCAAGCTTACACTATGCTTGAGGCGGATTTGATCTACATCA